>CAUYPK010099051.1:0-16874 GCA_963574355.1 Loris lydekkerianus
GTGTGTTTTAAGTATGTGATAAAAAAGTGGTAATTGGTTGTGACTTGCAGAAAAAAGGATTAGGGCAACTCCCCAATATTTTTTTCATATATTTTGGGACCAGTCCTAAACAAAAAATGAAAAAAAAAAAAAAAAAAAAAAAAAAAAAGATAAAATAAAATAAAAAAAGAATATTTATTTAAGCTCTTGAAGGTACAATACTCAAACCTGAAAAGTCGGAATAAAAATTCAACTAAGTGTGTTATGAGGCCGAGGTGGTTGGATTGCTTGAGCTCATGAGTTCAAGAGCAATCTGATCAAGAATGAGAACCCATCTCTAAAAAAAAAAAAATAGCTGGATGTTGTGGAGGGCACCTGTAGTCCCAGATACTCAGGAGGCTAAGGCAAGTGAATCGCTTGACCCCAGGACTTTGAGTTTGCGATGAACTATGACATCATGGTACTCTACTGAGGGCAACCAAGTAAAACTCTGTCTCAAAAAAAAAAAAAAAGATTGTAACTATTAAGTGACCTATTATTATGAGCTAGAAAATGTGATAAGCATTTTATATATATCATTTGATTCAAATAATATATGAAAAGCCAATAAAACAGTGGCTGGTATGAAGTAGGTGCTCAAGAAGTGGTAATAGGGTGGCACTTGCAGCTAAAAGGAGTAGGGCACCAGCCCCATAGTGGATTCATAGAGTAGGGCACCAGTCCTAGCCAAAAACTGCAAAAAAAAAAAAAAAAAAAAAAAAAAAGTAATAATTAGTAGTCAGGGTAACAGTAGGCTGGGTACAATGGCTCACACTTGTAATCCTAACACTCTGGTAGGCCCAGGTGGGTGAATTGTCTGAGCTCAGGAGTTCAAGATCAGATTGAGCAAAGCGAGACCCTGTATCTACTAAAAATAGAAAAATTAGTCAGGTGTTATGGTGGGCGCCTGTGGTTCCAGCTACTCGGGAGGCTGAGGCGAGAGGATTGCTTGAGCCCAGGAGTTTGAGGTTGCCGTGAGCTATGACGCCATGACACTTTACCCAGGGCAACTGAGTGAGATCCTATTTCAACAAGAAAAAAAAAATAGTAGTGACGGTAATATTTTATTCCCACAATAAATGTTGTTGCTGTTGTATTTATCAACTGTGCCATAAGGAATTCATATTCTATTGAGGGACTTGGACAAGCACGGACAATTGCTATTCATATAATGGTCATGATAGGAACATGGAAGAGGAGCAATGTAGTCAGTCCTAGAGTGGTATAAGGACAACTTCCTTGAGACGAGCAAAGCTGAGCCATAGAGGAACAGTAGGGCTAACTATGTGGAGGCACTCCAGGCAGAGGGACAGTTATCCATTCATTTATCTAGTCATTCACCCATTCAATAAGTAAGCATTGAGCTCCATCTTTGTGGCAGGCACTGTCTTTCATGTTGATGGAATATAGACAAACAGGACAGGAAACCACCCTGCCCTCCTGGAGTGGAGTCTAGTAGAGGAGACAGATGATAAAGGGGGAAGCTAACACATTAACAAGATGCTTTCAGATAGAGATAAGTGCCGTGACTAAACCAAAGCTGAGGAATGTGGGACCTCAGGTAGGAAGTAGGGCCACGTGAGTTAGGGTACTCTGGGAAGCCCTCTATGGAAAGGTGAGGTTTAGATTGAAGACTTGAAGGAAAAGAAGAAGACAGAAAGAACTGGAGGGAGAGCATCTAAGACAAATACAGAGATCTTGAGGTAGGAAGGGAGTTAGTGAGTTCCAAGAAGATCAAGAAGGACAATGGAGCAAAATCAATGATAGAAGCAAGGTGGGTGGGGCAGGAATGTTACTGGATGCAGTTGGAGAGGCAGGGCACGGGAGGAATCTGAAAAGGGTCCTAAGTGTGTTGGGGACCATATTCTAAGCTGCAGGCTTATGGACTTGGGCTTTCAAAGCCCAGATGGAGTTTGAAATGGCTGCAGCAAGACAGGGTTTGATGAGAGGGAAAGGTGGAGAGACAAGCCGTATCACGATTTCTCCATCCATAAAGCACCTCACACCTCTCCTGTGCCTGCAAGATGGGCTCTGCACCTGTAGCTCAGTGGTTAGGGTGCCAGTCACACACACCAGGGCTGGCGGGTTTGAACCTGGTCCAGGCCTGCTAAACAACAATGACATCATCAACAAAAAAATAGCTGGGCGTTGTGGCAGGCGCCTGTAGTCCCAGCTACTTGGGAGGTTGAGGCAAAAGAATTGCTTAAGCCCATAAGTTTGAGGTTACTATGAGCTGTGACACCATGGCAGTCTACCAAGGGTGACATAGTGAGACTGTCTCAAAGAAAAAAAAAAAAAGATAGGCTCCCTTCCCCAGGCAGCTTCCTGAGTACCTCTAAACACTTACTCTGTGCCAGGCATTGCATTAGGTGCATTCAGGACTGTTGCCTCATTAAACTCCCAGGAACAGCCTGCAAGTGAGGAATTGTTATCCCCATTTTACAAATTTCAAAGCTGAGGTGTGAGAAGATAAAGCCATTTGCCTGGGCTGTGTGGCACAGCCGGATTATGAATCTGAGTCCCCCCGATCCATTCTTCCCAACCCTCTCCTTTGCTTCTCTGGGAACACTGGGTTCTTGAAGAAGTAGAAAGGTAGGGTCTTCTGAATGGTTCCAGAGGGAGGTGAGACGGGTAGGGGAATGTGATTTGGGATAAGTCTTCTCTCCTCCTTACTCCCCTCCATTGGTAGGAGAAGGGGTTTTCTATGAGTTGACCAAAAAGGTTAATAAGGTTTTTTCCTCTGCCTTAATTGGTGGTTTATTTTCCCAAACCATCTGGCCCAAATTTCCAAAATGTCTACTTGTGTTAATCTCATAAATTGTAGAGTCTGTGGGTTCCTCCCAACATGCTGGTCAGATGGGCAGATGCCAGTGGACTCCGGAAGATAGGCTTAGCCATGCATTTGGGCCAGATGGACCTGATTTAAACTCCAGCCCTGCCACCGACCAGCTGCGCCACCTTATGCAAGTGTCTTCACTTCGTCAAGCCTCAGTTTCCATGTCTGTTAACTGGGCATAGGATCATAGAGGCCTTGTTCAATCCCATGAACGACAGGAAAAAAATCAAATTAAAGTAAAATCCTTTTTGACTATAAAAGGCTGAGAAAATGCAATAACATATATCTAAGGGTAGTGATGTCCTTTGAGAACTATCACCAAGGGATCTGGCATGGTGGATGGAAAGGCAGTTTGGTGGAACAGCAGCTCTTCCAAGTAGTAGCTATGTAATCTTGAGCTCCTGGTGATCAGTTTTCTCATCTTTAAAATAGGAATAACAGGCTTGGCACCCGTAGCTTAGTGGTTAGGAGACCAGCCACATACACAGGGGCTGACGGGTTCAAACCTGGCCTGGGCCTGCTAAACAACAATGACAAATACAACAAAAAAATAGCCGGGTGTTTTGGTGGGTGCCTGTAGTCCCAGCTACTTGGGAGGCTGAGGCAGGCGAATTGCTTAAGCCCAGAGTTGGAGGTTGCTGTGAGCTGTGACAATATGGCACTCTACCCAGGGCAACATGGTGAGACTCTATTTCTTTGTCTCAATAAATAAATAGATAAATAAATAAATAAATAGGAATAACACCTATCAAACAGTAGGTGTTATTTAACACTACCTGGAGCATAGTAAGTACCGGATAAATGCTAGCTGTTTTTAATTTTTGTGTATATTTAATAAGGATTGATAAAGGCTGCAGAGGAAGGTCAGACTTTGACCTCTAGGAGACATGGGGTTCAAATCCAGACTTGCCTGTTGACAAGCTGTGTGACTATGGGCAAGTTACTTAATCTCTCCAAGCTTTAGTTTTCTCCCCTGTGCAGTAGTGATAAAAAGGAAACCTAATGTGTGTCTATAGCAATAATTCTGATGACTGTTGCCTAGTAAATGGTGAAAACTGACAGCTGCTATTATTATCCCCTCCCTTCTCTGAGCCTCCTCTGTATTCAGATGCTCCCTGCTCCTACCTTTTTCTTCCTCCTTCTCTCGGACGACCCTTCCCTTGAGGGCACGGTTCCAGATTCCTCCATAGTCGCCCAGCTTTGTTCTCTCGTTGCCATCCTTGCCCTTGAACCAGGGTCCATACCTGCGGGCGATGCTTGAGTCTTCTCCTGCATCTCGGAAGCCTCTGCCCAGATGCATGTCACCCAAGAAAGGCAGCTCTGCACCCTCGGCTGGCCCCCCTGCAGCAGCAGGATTGGCCTGATCCTGGGAGACTGCAGGCTGGCCCACGAAGCCAGAGTGAAGGAAGACGAGGCTCCCGGCTGTCAGGTAGAGTGCCAGGAAGGTAAAGAAGCGCAGAGGTTTCCGGCGGAAGTACCGCTGGAATTTGAACCAGAGCTTGGCCATAGCGGGATCATTCCGGACTGGCTCACGGGGGTGTGGCTAAGGAGCTTAGGGGAGATAGAGGGGCTTAGTCTCCCAAGCTTCCCTTAGTGATAGAACCCCTGGAGGTCCTCAGTCTTATTCCCTCTGCAAAGGTGACTGTCAAGGCCAGAGTCCAGCAAGTCCCGTTTTTGGCTGAGGTCAGATGAAAAAAGGACAGGGCTCACCAGCCCTCCCAAAGTCAAACTGAACTTCTTTGGACCAAAAAACGGGTTTTGAGGCTCATTACACACAGGAGTTGGTCCCATTTTCCTACATCTTGCTCTTCATTTCAGGGAGTCCCAAAAGAACTTTGAAAGTAGCAATTGACAGACAATTCCAAGGGTCACAAACAACTGTGGTTCGCGTCTCACCCTTTCTTGGGTCCTCAGGTGTGTCGGAGCTAGATTATTTCACTGAGGGCCTTATTTCTGGCCTCTTCCCCACCTGGGGACCAAGCTCAGCATGCCTGCCTTGTGGGAATAGAAGCTGGAGGGCCTCCATCCAGTCAAGCTTCAGGGCTCAGGGCTGTCACCTGCAAAACAGTACAGACACAGGCATCAAAAGCCCCCTCACCAAAGCACAGGACTCAGAGGGGTCCTCAGTGTCCTCATGGTGGGTACAGGGACCCAGAGAAGGGAGGAAAGCCCCAATGGCGCAAAGCCCTTTAAGAGCAGTACTAGTTACAAGTCCAGGCCTGAGTTTTCTAGGACACTGCCTCTTCCTTTAAACCAAACTGGGAGTTTGGGGGCTTACAACATATTGGGCCCTAGTGTGGGGATAAACTGTATCCCAAGGGTCTCATGGATGGTTTACCGTGCTCCATACTTTCTGTAGTTTGCCAAATATACACTGCTTTGTGTGTTACCTTAAGCCCCAAAAGTATTTAAGTCCTTGTTGAGTGAACTACCTGCTAGACCTGGCTGATTCTGAACCAGATCAAATTTATTCATTTTTTTCCCCAACAAATATTTAGTAAAACTGAGTGTGCACCAGGTGCTGTCCTAGGTGCTGGAGATAAAGTCTCAAGCCAGGGAGACAAAATCCCTTCTCTTCTAGGTCTCTCTTCTATAGATTTGAGAAATCAAATCCATCCCCCTTCTCTTCTCTTCAAGGAAGAAAGGGGAAAGGAAGAGAAGTAGGGTTATTTAGCTGTACATTCTTCATTCACTATTTACTGAGTGCCTATCATGTGCCTAGCTTTGTGCCAAGCCCACTATGTGTGTCATCTCATTTATTCTTCCTGACATTCCTCTATTTCCCCATTTTACAGATGAGGAAATTGAGGTAACACAGCTGGTTTTGTGTTCTCTGGGGACTCTCTGAAGTGAGGTCCAAATCCAAAGCTGCAGCTCTGAACTCTTTGTCTCTTCCCCACGTAGTCTGGACATCACTTGAGAATTCAGCCCCCAAATCAGCAGTCTGTCTCCCCTGCTTCCAGTTATAGGCAGTGGCTCGCTGTATCTCTCTGAGTATGGTCTAAGGAATGGCTGATTCAGAATCCCCTGCAGCCTGGTACATGTGAAGATTCCTGAGTGCTAGTGCTTCGGCCAGAATATATGGTTGAAGAGGAAACTTACAGAAGTCACAAGGTACTTTCAAATAACACTAATAAGCACAGAGGGTCGAAGACCATTGCTTTATTAGTAAATGATTAAGACCATTAGTCAAGGGGAAAAATAGAACATAAATTAGAAAACAGGAAGAAAACTCCACTTGGGCATTTATTTTTTTCCTATTACTACCAGCAGGGGCCCCATGACAATCTTCACCAATGTCTGCATTGTCATCCAACAGAAGATTGAATGATAACAGCCCCTCTGATTTAGACAGCCTCATGAGCTCTTAACTGTGGCTTAAGGTAAAGTCAGCTATCCATTTATTCAGGAACTAAGTCCTGAGCACCAACTACTCTTCTAGGCACTTGGAATAAATAAGTGAACAAAGAGACAAAAATCTATGCCCTGTGCAGTCACATTATGTATCCACTCCCCTTCCCATCTGTCTATCATCCATCAATCCATCTACCCATTCATTCATTAAGCCATTCATCCATATGCCTTTACTCTATTCATTAACCCATTCATCCATCAATTCATTCATCTGTCTATCCATCTGAACTGTAACACCCAGTCCACTTATCCAATTCTTCACCCATCCAGCCATCTACCCATTCTTCCATTCATTTAAAAACATAGGCTGATTGCCTACTATGTGTGTGCTTGGGATGCAGAAATAAATAATTCAGGGTCTCTGCTTTTAGAGAATTCAGAGTCAACTGAGGGAGAAAGCAATTTAAACAATCACTACACTAGATAGACAATGATAAGTCCCACAGTAGATGTATGTACAAGATACAGAATAGAATCAATATTAATAGTTCATGTTTATTGAGCACTTTATGTGTGCCAAGCTTTGTTCTACACACCTACGTATTCTTATTTAAGCCTCCTAACAATTCCAGGAGGGAGACCTGTAACTATTTTGCAGAGTTTAAGTAGTACGTTCAGGGTCACACAGCTGGGAGGTGGCAGATGGGTTGTGAACCTAAGACCACCTGACATCAAAGCCTTTTTTTAAAACCATGTACCTATTACGGTCTTGAATTTCTTTGAGGATTTTGTGACAACAGACGTATGCCCAGAAAAAAGCCCTTGTCCATAAGCTTCTAAATTTTGGCTTAAAATGTCAGGGGGATTGTAGACCGTGGGGTGAGAAGCTCTGGAAGGTGGGAGCCCAGGGAAGTGAGGGTCTGCAACCTGGGAGGATCAGATAGGGCCTCGTCAGGGAGAGGTTTCTGAGCTGGCGGATCTTGCAATAGTAGTCAAAGGTCTTACAAGAGGGTATCAACATTCTCTGGGTGAAGGAACAAAAGAACAGTGCCAGGAGGAAGAAGAGCCTGCCAAGCTCAGAAGTCTAGGCTGTGTTCTGACTGTGTATGTGGGAACCCACTGAAGTTTCACATGCCAACACTTTAGAAAGACCAGTCTTTTGGCAGCTTGAAAACCTCTGGGCAATGGGCAGTGCTCCTGGACTATTCCATGTAGATCACGCATGTGCCAGGTGTTTCTTCAACTAAGCTGAGATGAGAGGAAGCCAGTGGTCCTCATGGATGGGCAGGGTGACACCAGTGTTTCTGGAGGGATACAGGAAAGAACACAGGCTCTGGGGGCAAACCGACCTGGGTTCAAATCCTGCCTCTCCCGCCCACCAGCATGCAACTTGGGTAAGATACCTCTTCTCATCAAGACTCTTGACTTCCTTCTCAAAAACATATATTGTTGGGAGGATTGAATTAAAAATCATAAGAAGAATATCTCACACATAGGAGATGTGGTCTGACTGCCGTTCTCCACCCCTGGGGGCACATGCAAGCAAACTTTAAAGCCATTTGCCACACCAGCACATTCGCTGCTGTGGAGACAGAGAAGATTTCAGTATGGTGTTCCCTGTGGCTTTTTGCCTCTCAGAGAATATTTCTGGGTCTAGTTCTTTTTTGTTGTTCCCTCTGTATTCTTTTATATTTCAACACATCTTTTCTCTAAGTGGGTGCCAAATGGGCTTTAAGAGGATAATGAGCTCATTAGAAGCTGGCAGGGAACAGAAAGGGACTGAGACATTTGGTGGTGTGGGAAATGCAAGGGGACCCGAGGGTTCGGGGGAAGTGTGGGAGGGGGCTGTACCCATCTACTGCTCTCAGAGCTCCTGCTCCTTCTGGGGAGGAAAGGTGATGATGTGAGTCATCCATTCTATGGTGCCAGTGCTAGGAAGCTGGTGGGGGGCTCATCTGGAGGAAGAGACCCTGGGGTCTGAGCCTCATGCAGGGGAGATGGAGTCCGTGCTATCACCACTTACTCCAGCATCTGGTAGATTAAGAAACACTGGCGGAGGAAATGAATAAAAGGAATCGGGGACTGACCCTCCCCCAGAGCTTAAACCTACAACCATGGCTTCACACTGTGGCCAAAGCACTCTGGGGACAGCCTCAAAGAACCATGACCTCACGTCTCTGCAGAGGCTGTATCTGTAGTTACTCAGTGCTGGGTGGCTCTGCGGTTCAGGGAACCCTGCTGAGCCAGAGTCCCATGTTCTAAAAGGAACCCCAAAGACTCGTCTGCCTCCCACATCCATCTGCCATTATTTCCCTCTTGTCTCTGTCTCTCCAACTCTATCTCTCATTGTCTCTTTTCCTGCTTTCTCTCTCTCTCTCTAAACAGAAATTTTGCCCCCAAGCCAATGGGAAAATGAAGCTAACTGCCATTTATTGAGCACCTACTATATGCCAGGTGCTGTGTTTAAAGGCTTTAAAAACATTGTTTCACATACTCCTCCCTCTGGGCAACCTGGGAGGCAGGTGTGATATTTCTTTTCAATCCACAGACTGCATATCTATAGCCCTGGCTTGTCTTCAGCAAGCCCCCTCATCTCTGTCTCTATTTGCTCATAGCATGTTGGAAATCAACTGTATAAATATCCTCTCCTGTTCGAGACCCAGGTAGGGGCCTTAAACTTGGTGAGCGGCAGTCTTCTCTGCACAAAGTAAGTCATCCATATATAGAATGCTCCTCTCTGGGCCTTGGGGAGAATTTGATGAGACAATGCACAGGGCTGAGTTAATGCTTGCTAGGATCCGGCTAGCATGGCTTCATTTCACATGAGGACCCCTCTGAGCCTCTGTTGAATGTGGCAAATAATCCCTCCATCTCCCTCCCAGGCCTAGCATTAAGTTTCCACAGAGAGGAGGCTGAGGGGTCCCCTTTTGCAGTAGTGGCAGCATTTGGTGACTGCAGTTTCAGTTTCTGCCTATTTTTAGCAACAGAATGAACCTCTGGTATCTGGCTGCCAAATGAAAGATGGGTGGGTAGAGCTGCCCAGGAGGGGGAAGGGAGACAAGAGACACAACCTGCCCTGGGCTCTCCTCTCCTCTCCTCACTTCTAGGTTCTGGGAAGGGGTCAGGACAGAAGCCCATGAGGCTGAGAAGGTGGCCGGCCCTCTCTCCACTGCCCTGAGAATCTGACTTGAGGGCAGAGGCAGCTTTTGGGGACTGAGCAGGCCCAGGGACCAGCTGACCACCTTGACTACCCAAGCTTTGCCAAGCAATAAATGCTGAAAAACCAGGTTTGTGAAGGTCTGGGTGGGACAACCTTCTGGAAAGTATCCAAGAAATGGGGGAGACCAGGCCAGAGACAAAATTTTAGTCTTTTCCTAGTAATAAAAATCTCAGCAATCACTGCTGTTTGCTGAGCACCTCCCATGTGCCAGGCATTGCGTTAGGCACCTCATTGCCCTTGCAATCCTCACCAGAATCCCTTGGGGCCGTTCATTAACTTCTCAGTACTTCAGTTTCCCCACTCAGAGAATGGGGGTATCAAAGTGTTTATCTCAGGGTTGGTTGGCGTGAAAACTAAATGAGTTAACACATGCAAGTGTTTAATATTACATTAACATATTAACATATATAAGGCATAAGCATTCCATCTTATTATAATCATTTATAGAGAATACTTGTGTTTTTGCCTGTCCAAAGCCCCCTTTTGGGGGCATAAAGATCCCATTTCATTTATGGAGCTTCTCCCTTATGAATTCTCAGCTTGTGTGGCTCAGATAGAAAGGATTTTCCTCACCAGTTGCCACCAGTGCCCTTATACCTCTCCCCTGATGTACGAGTGTTAGGTGAATATGGACCTAAGAGTGAAGTCACTAGGCCTTTCTGTCTGAACATCTTATGACTATCCTAAGAAATGCTGATTTGTTTTCCAAAGTGGCGGTAGTCAGAACTTCTCCCAGCAGTGTTAGAGCATTCCTATTGCTACAAATCCACACCAATAGGTAATGTTGGCCCTTTTCTTTTCTGCCATTTTGGCATATCTATAACGGTTGCTATATGTGCTCCACCCACGGAGTTAAATTTCCAATGCTCCTGTCTCTGTTTGCTAGGGGGTCTTTCCCCAACACCTTAAATGGTTTCTATGCCTGTATGCTTGGAAGGCTGGGCATTCTAGGAAATTAATGTCTGGAAGTATCCATTCTCAGCCTTTTGGCTAAGATCAAGTGCAATATTTGGAAGCAGTCTCAACCAACGACTGATGGCAGTTTGGGTATAAATGCCCCAGCTCCTTTACCTCTCAGCTAAAATAACTCTGAGGCGAGTGTTTATCCAGGCTCCCTGAGTTTCCCTGGTAGGACTTAGCCTCAATCACTCTCTGCAACAGTTGACTAAATGCACACTTTTTATTGGTTTCTTCCCTTCTCTGTCTTACTCCCCCACTCAGGGAAGCCCAGGAGTCATTGTGTTCTAAATCTCCTAAATAAACTACTTACCAATGATATTGATTCCTTGGACTATATTTTGGTTTATTCAAACTTTCCCTTATCATTAGACATGTAAAATATTTCCAGTTTTCCTCCCTAATAAGTAAGCAATGCTATGATAAACATCCTGTATGGAGATCTTTGTACAGATTCCTAGAAGGCAATATAGCACCTTTCAGCAATAATGAGGCACGGGTGTGAATATACCCATTTTACAGATGTGGACGTTGAGGTTCATAGATACTAAGTAACTTGCCCAGACACACAGCTAGGAAGAAGTAGAATATAAATTCAAGTGTAGAATTGTTTAGAGTCTTGATGGCATGATGTAATGGGAGATACTAAGTTTACTGGCAGGACAGCTCCCCCTTCTCATGACCTCCAATCTCTCCGTTGAATCCCAGTCTTAATGAAAGGATCATTTCTGAGCTTGCAGACATGCAATACCATGCCTCAAACTCTTCTTCAGGTAGATGGACCCCAATTCCTTTAATCAATGTTTCTTCTTATCTTTCTTGTTCCTAGACCAGCCATTTGGCAAGTGAATGATATAATGAAACAGCCTAAGAAGAAATGCAAATATAGTCAGGCATGGTGGCTCACCACGGAAGGTGAGTTGCTTGAGCCTGGGAGTTTGAGACCAGCCTGAGCAAGAGCAAGACCCTGTCACTACTAAAAAAAATAAAAACAAACTGAGGCAAAAGGATCGTTTGAACCCAAGAATTTGAGGTTGCTGTGAGCTATAATGCCATAGCACTCTAGTCAGGGCACCAGAGTGAGACTCCATCTCAAAAAAAAAAAAAAAAGAAAGAAAGAAAGAAATGCAAATATAAATGGTAATTTGGTGGCTTTCACTCATTTTCTTTCAGAATCTACAATTTTATTAACCCAACTAACTCCAAGGAAGGCTTTTGTACCTCTCTGCTTATGGGTATGCCATAGTTTAATGATCCTATGATGAACATGCAGACCTGGCTCCAAACAGTGGGACTGTGGTGTCAAGTTTTCTGCACATTTGTATGCATGTACACGCAGGGGAAACCCGCTCCGGATTCCTAACCACAGCATATGCTGCCTCCTGCACACACTCATTCCAACCAGAGCCCCCACACTTCACTCTGTTCCAAGGATGAGGACTCTTCTACTACCACCCCATGCTCACAGCTCACCATCTGAGCCCATTTTCATTTATCTCTCCCAAAATGTGAGAAAATAAATGAGAAGGCAAAGTGCCATTAGCTTAATGGCCTTTAACATCCAGCCATCTGCCATGATGTAATTAAATAAAAAAATCAGAGAGAGCATATGGTGTCCATTAAAAATAAATATTAAAATTTTGTTTCAAGGGATAAGGACTCCAGTGCCTCTTGGTCCATGGGCAAAATTTATGGCCCTCTGCACTTGTCGTGGGGGATGAGGCTGGGCCATAGTGAACAAGAATGACTGCTGGGAGAGAACACAGAAAGGCATCAGACCTGGGCTTAGGCATCTCTGCATTTGAACCTGCTCAGACCTGTGGTGGCTGTGTGATTTTCAGCAAGTGGCCACTCTGTGACTCAGTTTCCCCATTTATAAAATAGGACCAATCCACCCTGCCTCGCAGGGAAGGTAGGAGGATTAAGTGAACTACTGTGTTTAAAATACATAGCACCCCAATAACAAGATGAGTTAATATTTATTGGGCACATACTATGTGCCAGGCACTGTTCTAGACAGTAACTTGTTTAATCCTTACAATAACCCTATGAGGACAGTCCCATTTGTTAGCTCTATGTTACAGATGAGGAAACTGAGGTTCAGAGAAGTTAAGTCACCTGTGCAAGATCGCACAGCTGGGAAGGGGTGGAAAGTGTTTGAACCCAGGCAGTCTGGCTTGGGAACCTGTCCTCTTAAGTATACAGTAAGCTTGCCAGTGGAGCTGCTCAATGCATGGTCATTCTCTGCTTCAACATGACCCAACTAAACAAAACATTTACCCCTTCTAATGACAATACCGTTTTCCCAGACTTTATTGCAGAAGACAAACATTCAGTGAGTTGGTATGATAGTTGGTGACCACTCAAGGTAGGTATGGAAGATGCATTCTGGGGAGTCTATCTAGTGCGTGACCCCTACCCCCTGCTCACAGGAGTAGAACTCATGTTTGTACCACATCACCCTGCCCACTGGCATTGTTCCTGGGCTGAAATTGGACTCAGATCTAGAACAGGGCAATAAATGCTTGACCCCCAGGAAAATGTGGAATGGGATTTGAGACATTCTAGTGTCTGCTGGTCACATGCAACTAAGGATCTATAACCTCGGGGGCGGTCACAGGTGCCCAAAAAAGGGGCAAAAGTTAGTCTGCAAAATGAAGGATGAGGAGAAAGTGGATGAGCAGGGGAAACTGAGATAGAGGAACTCAGAAAGCCTGAGGTTCCTGCCCTTGGAAGCCAAGTACAAACCTTCTGGGGTTATAGACAGGATTGAATAAGGAAATGCAGGTACTTTTCCTACCGTGATACTGGGCACACCACAAGGTGTCAATAAACTTTAGCTACAGCTACTTTTCAAAGGGCAACTATATAAAACAAAACATACTCTTATCACACCACCCAGTAATCACACTCCTTGGTATTTACCCAAAGGAGATGAAAACCCACATATATCCAGATAATGGATCATTACTCCTGCTAAAGAAGAAGAAGAAGAAAAAAAAAGAGCTATTGAGCTATTGAAAGATATGAAGGAAACTTAAATGCTTATTATTAAGTGAAAGGAACCAGTCTGAAAAGGCTCTACATACTGTACTATTCCAACTATGTGACATTCTAGAAAAGACAAAATTCTCAACTATATGATATTCTAGAAAAGGCAAAACTCTAGGGATAGTCAAAGATCAGTGGTTACCACAAGGAGGAACAAATAGGCAGAGCACGGAAGATTTTTAGGGCAGGGACACTACTCTGCATGGTACTACGCTGTTGAATACGTGTATTGATACATTTGTCCAAACCCACAGAAAGCACAAAGCCAGAAGTGAACCCTAATGGAAACCATGTGCTCTGGGTGACAATGCTGTGTCAGTACAGGTCCCTCAGCTATAATCAAAAAACCACCACAGGGTGTTGACAGGGGAAGCTGTGCAAGTGGGCTTGTGAGAAGGGGATATGCCAGAACTCTCTGTGAATGATGCTCAATTTTTCTGTGAATCTAGAACAGCTCTAAAAAAAAAAAAATAGTCGATTTAAAAAAGGGGGTGGGAGACAGTCCTGTATTTGACATGGAGGCCCTCTTGGGTATATACCAATTATGCATACAAACTCGGGCTGGCAAGGAAGAGAGAGAGGTTGGGTGCAGGTAGGGGGGTTGCACTGACAGCCCCCGTTCTCCAGCCTGTGTAATGAGGACTCCTAAAGAAAGACCCTAAATCCCTATCATTAAGCCATCTGGAGTCATCCTTCTCCTGGAGAGCTGTCTCCTGGAAGGTCAATGAGTGCATATTTGCATAGAGTTCCTTAATAGGTTACTAATTGCCTGGGTGAGATAATGGATGGCTCTGCTGGTTCTGGGCAGAATGTTTACCCATGGGGCAGACCTACAGGGGGTGGCAGAGAGCTGGAGAGGAAGGAAGGAGGGAGGGAAAGGATGGGGTGGAGGGAAGGGAAGAGAATGAAGTGAGTAGCTGTGCTCAGTGAGAAGAACTGTGACATGGAGAACCTTTGCTTTAGTTGTGTGTGTGCATCACAAGGATAATGCATTTCTCACTTAGGGTTCATTAGAATAATTCGAAAGTTCTAGTAATGGAGAACAGGGACAGCTACATGGGATAAGGTGGGTTCCAGAAGGTCTCTCTGATACATTTAAGCTGAGACCTGAAAAGCAACAAGAAGCAGTCCTGGGAAGATCTGGGGCAGGAGTGTCCCTGGCAGTGGGGGATGCCATGCAAAGCCAGCTAGGTGGGCTCTCTCCCACCCCCCAGAGGCATCTGCATTCTGCTTAGGGTTGTTCCTGAATGGCAGTGTGACCCTCTCCTGTCTCCTAAAGTATACAATGAGCAGCTGTAGGAGGAGGCCTCTCAGGACCCTTTCCGTCCCAGTGGGATGTCACCACTTCTCAGAGGAGGCTGAGCTGGGCTCAGAAAATGTGTACTGATTGCTAGAGCTTACAAGCCAGGATCCTGGTTCTTGACAGGGCTCTGAGTGGCCCTAGAATCTGTTTCTGGGTGGGGCTTAAGGGCATGTGGCCCCCAAAGCCTAAAATATTTCCTCTCTAGTCCTTTACAGAAAGCATCTGCTGACTCTCAGTTTTCATCAGCAATAGAAGCTGATGTGGAGATTCTGGGGAAGGGGGTTTAGGGCCTCAAGGCCATTGAGGCCACTCATTGTACCCTCTTCAGAGCTCCAAGCCTACCCTCAGGTTGCTCAGCATCTTAAAGCAAGTGGAAAGGAAGCTTGGATATCCATCACCTGTGAAAGTCTTCCTGTAAAAAGGGAAAACTGAGGCTCAGAGATATTTGCATGAAATAACTTCTGTCTATATGGAATGTCTTGTATGGATCTGGTAAGTATTCAAGAATCTTTCACTGTTGCTGTGATTATTATCATTATTTTTATACCACAGAAACCCAGAGAGTTCAATAGGCCCTTAGAAACCAGCTAGTTCAAGTATAATGTTTATGTTTTACAGATGAGGAACCAGGGCTCAGGGAGGCTGGAAGAGTGCCCCAGGGTCATACAGCCAGGCCAGGGCTGAGCTGGTTCCAGACCCAGCCTGCTGCTCAGCAGAT
Source organism: Loris lydekkerianus (assembly GCA_963574355.1). NCBI lineage: Eukaryota > Metazoa > Chordata > Mammalia > Primates > Lorisidae > Loris > Loris lydekkerianus. The sequence continues at coordinate 15,458 of CAUYPK010099051.1, forward strand.
TTTGTTCCCGGAGCACATGCTGCTCCCTGGCAGCCCCCAGCTCTCCCAATTGCAAGCTCCAGTGAATTGCCACTTGCTGGCTCCACACTGACCAGGGTGGACTAAACTCTAATTTAGGAACTGTGACAGCTCCCATTAGCATCCCTTCCCCAGAGAGGAATTTTCCACCAGGCATTTCTCCAGCAATAACTGCTGTCCCCATCCCCAAATCACCCAAGCCTACCCTTCCTGTCTAAGCCAGTATGTGTTTTGTGTTTGGGGAGAGGGTCTGTGCCCCCTCATCCATCTCCACGGGTTCAAGTTCTCTTCCCCCATGGAACACCCCGAGCTCTGCAGCTGGCTCAGAGCAGAAGTAGGAGGTGGCCTCATAGCTGTCACAGCTGGAGGGGGGACCCTTCACAACTTCCAGGCCAGGCTCCTCACTGACAGACGGGGAAACTGAGGTCCAAATGGGGAAAGGAAGAGGACTTCACAATCTTGCAATGACTCCACCCAGACCCAGGCCTCCTGGATCCCAGCCTCAGTGCCCTCCTTGAGAAGGAAGAGAGGCACTGCCATGCCACCTGCTGCTTGCAAGGCTCTACCACACTCCAATGGCTCTGCTTGACAGGTTGGTTTTATTCTCACTTTACAGATGAGGCAACTGAGGTCAGTAAACTTGCCATAGTGCAGAGCTGTTAAGTGGCAGAGCAAGACTCACCTCTCTCCTGGCTGACTCCAGACCCTTCATCCTAACTTCCTTTTTTTTTTTTTTTTTTAAATTTAATATTGTTGATTTAATAAAAACAGCTGTGTCTTGGGAGTTACAGGATGGATTCCCATGTATTCAACTTTAAGTCTCTTACTTAAGTAAATACTTGATATTAACAGGTTATGAAATAACTTACAATAATGACTAGCACTATCTAATATCTCAATTTTCTTTTTTTTATCATTAAATCATAGCTATGTACATTAATGCAATCATGGGGCACCATACACTTCTTTTATAGACCATTTGACATATTTTCATCACACTTGTTAACACAGCCTTCCTGGCATTTTCTTAGTTATTGTGTTAAGACTTTTTTTTTTTTTTTGGTGTGGTTTTTGGCCTAGGCTGGGTTTGAACCCACCACCTCCAGCATATGGGACTGGCGCCCTATCCCTTTGAGCCACAGGCACCACCCTGTTAAAATGTTTATATTCTACATTTACTAAGTTTCACATGTACCCTTGTAAGATGCACCACAGGTGTAATCCCACCAGTCACCCTCCCTCTGCCCATCCTCCACCGTCCCTCCCCTCCCTCTCCCCCTTCCCCATATTCTTAGGTTATAACTGGGTTATAGCTTTCATATGAAAGCCATAAATTAGTTTCATAGTAGGGTTGAGTACATTGGATACTTTTTCTTCCATTCTTGAGATACTTTACTAA
>CAUYPK010099060.1:0-11231 GCA_963574355.1 Loris lydekkerianus
GCCTGAAACTGCCTCTACCTAGATACAGCCAATGTGGTACCATGCCACTGGCCCGACCCTGTCACTCACCTCTTCCCCCGCCTTCTTTCCCTGCCCCTTCTCCACAATAAAAAAATAAATAAATTCAAAAAATAAAAAAAAATAATAATAAATAAAACAAAAACTCATATTCTTAACAGCCAAAAAAAAAAAAAAATAAATAAAAAATAAAATATATTGTATTTATTTTTTGTAAATACCTTGTACATATATTGTATCTATTTTTAAGCTCTTGTGTGATAATCCAATATCTATAATTGTGAGGGTTTTTTGTCTTCTTTTTCTCTTCCTTTGAAGTCAAATTTATTTTCAACATTTTTATTGCTTTGAGTGACATATATTAAAAATCATAAGTAATACACAGGGATTTATGTAGTTTACTTTCTCTGAAGAGAGTTTTTTCCTGCTTTAAGGAGGTAGCTCTACTGACAGCCCTAGAATAATTGGAAGCTGCATATTTGTCCCTTAGCTGCTGTTTCTGGTTCTTATTATATCATAGGTATCTAACTCGGATGTTTTAAGTGAAGCTTTGCTGTCTCATTTTAGAACCTCTCTTTCTTTTGTAATCCCTGAACCACAATTTTTGTCTGGTAGATCATATGAGGCTATTTAATGCCCTCTTTGACTTCTCAGTCATGAATTTTGAAATTAACAGATACATTGACTTCCTTACCATTTCTCCCCTTCATCTTGTCCCCACAAATTCTCAGTACCTGGTAAATCTATAATGCCTTTAAACAATTCTGCTTTTTTTGGGTTTTCTTACTTTGAGTAGGCTGTTTAATTTTCTGTTTTCATTGGGAACGGTGGTCTAGAAGAAAACTACTCTACCATGATAGCTCTAGAATATCAGGATAAATATATTCTGAGTTTAAAGGCAAAAAAAAAAAAAAAAAGGTCTTTTTTAAAGAAAGGAAGCAGACATTTTTCATGGGGAAGATTGTGATAGGTATGGGGACTATTGCATTGGCAATGAGGTCTTGCATTAAGGAAGAAATATCGGGCTCAACTTTAAATAAAATAAGAAAAATCTAGAATTTATAGCTAAGGTGTAGGATCAAGGTCAATAATGGAAAATTACTAAGAAAAAATGTCAAGAGTGGGGAGGAGTAGAAGGAACTTCTAACTAAGCTGACCTGACAGGATTTTGCAAAGGACAGGCCAGGGTGAACATTTGACACTAGGAAGACAGTGGAGGATAAGAGACCTATTTAGATCACGAGGGGATCAGACTTCAAGTGTGGGTAGAAGTTTCTAAACCAATTAGCAGAATTCTTGCTATATTAAGCAATGCAAAGGTAGTTTCAGAAGTTTAACAATTGAGGCTAGTTGGTAAGAAGATTCAGAAGGGCTTGACTGAAGTTTGGCCAAGGAGAGATTTTCTGTTACAAGGAACAAGTAAAGAAACTCTGTTCTATTGAACTGCTCCTTTTAATTGATACATTTAGGAGAGTGTTCTGTCTATGAAATACTGATCAAGTTTCTCTACATAAATCTACAGCTTAAAACAACCCAGGTAACTTTTTCCCTCTTAAAATATTAGGAACAAAAATTAAGTTTCCAGGCTTGCCACTATGAGCTTATGTTGGCAGCACAGTACAAACAACTCAATAAGGTTTCATAACATCGGTATAGCCGTGTCTCACAACTGTGTTCATGCTGACGTGTGGTGATGTTCGTTATTGTTGTATGTTTTTGCGTGCTGTCAGAGCTTGAATTAGAGCAATGAACAATCATTTAATTTCTTGTTAAACTTGGCAAGAGAAGAAGTGAAAATGGGAACATGTTAGTCCAAGTTCATGAGGATGAGGCCATGAAAAAAATGGCAGTATACAAATAGATTGAACTTTTTTCTGAGGGAAGAGAAAGCGTCACAGATGAAGAGAAGTCACGGTGGCCAATAACAAGAAGAACCAACAAAAATATTGCAAAAATTTGTTGAATTGTGCACCAAAACTATCAGCTGACTGTAAGCATAGAAGATAAAGGTTACATTAGTGGAGAAACAGAAAAATCTCAACTGATAATCTCGACAATGCACCAGCTCACATGACCTGTGTTGGAGTTTTTAGCAGTGAGTAAGTAACTGTATTGGAACACCCTCTCTACTCACCTGTTCTGGCCCTCAGTGATTTCTTTTTCTTTATCCAAGATAAAGGAAATATTAAAAAGAGAACATTCAGGATGACAAGGGTAATTGCTCTGAATGGTGGACAAGGCTTTGGTGTCTGTGCATAGCTTCCCAAGTGGAGGACTTCAAAGGTGACTGTACTGATATCCAATGATGAGTAGATAAACCTTTTACTAGGAGGAGTTTGTGAACCTAATTGTCAGTCCTCCATACATGTACATTTAGTGGATCATGATATTTTATAGTATTTAAAAATATAGAATTAGTAATAAGAATAGAACAAAGATCAGTATAAAACTTCATGTTGGTTATTTCACCAAATCTAAATGTATATGCAATAATTATTCCACATAATTAATTAGAACTTTATTATTTAAAAATTATTTCATAGTCGGGTGTGGTGATTCACGCATGTAATCTTGGCACCATGGGAGGCCAAGGCAGGTGGATAGCTTGAACTCACTGGTTCGAGACTAAGCTGAGTAAAAACAAGACTGTGTCTCTACTAAAAATAGAAAAACTGAGGCAAGGGGTCTCTTGAGCCCAAAAGTTGGAAGTTGTTGTGAGCTATGATGCCATAGCACTATATACATGGTGACAGCTTGAGACTCTGTCTCAAAAAAACAAAACAAAACAAACAAAAAAAAACAAAATTAATTCATATACATAGTGCTGGTTAATATTACACAATAATTCCCTAAGATTTTCTACCCCCAAATTGCTGTGTACATTATAAATATATAATCCTGTGATTGTAAATGAGTGGATTTTACTTAAGAGATTAGGCTGTTATGTGACACAGTTGACCTTGAGAAAGGCAGATTATTTTGGTGGGCCTGTCCTAATCACACGAGCCCATTTAAAGCCTGAGTCCTTTAAAATCAGAGATTAAAGGCACAAAAGAGATCTGGTATGCTGTTGCTGGCTTGAAGATCTGGGGCGGGGGAGAGTTTCACAAATTCAGAAATATGAACGACTTCCAGGAGTGAAAGCCAGCCAAGGAAACAGGATCTTCAATCCTATTCCAGAAGAACTGAATTCTGCCAACAAGCTGAATGAGTGGAAGCATATTTACCACCTTGGTTCCAGATAAGTTTTTGGCCTTAATTTCAGGCTTGCAATACGTGGAATCCAGAACCCAGGCACCCTCTGCTAGACGTTTCAGCTACTGAACTGTGAACTAATAAATTGATGATATTTTAAGCCACTAAATTTTCAGTAATTTGTTATACTGCAGTTGAAACTGAACCATATATAATCATATTTGATGTTCTTGTCAGACCTGTGGTGGCGGTATGACAAGGGCCGTTGCTACACACAGTAAGGCAAGATTAACTGTGTAGTCTGAAATGGCTCAGAATTCTTACCTGTTTCTTCTTTACCAATGACTAAGACGAGATCCTAGGACTAAACTCAGTGATTCAGAGAATAGCTTTGGACTCTACCTTCCATTTTTCTGTCTGGATTCATTTCTCTAGTCTGATATGCACAATCACTGATCTAATGAATTGTGCTCTGAGATATTCTTGCTCAGATTCACACTACGATTGGGAATTTGCTTATATTTTGGTCTTATTACTCAGTGTTTCCTATCACAAAATTTACAGTTTAAATATTGAAACACATTAGGGCTGTGCCCAAGGCAACAGACTCTAGATTTTTTTTGTATTGATATTAAAATGATCAATGACCATATGGAGAGGAAATTTGTAAAACCAGCACTAGAACTCAACTTGTGGGTACAAAATGAGATTCTGTTACAATATAACACTTGTAAAATACAAATACACAAATGTGAACAGATGAAGAATGCAAAAATGTATACAAAATTTTTATAGGAACACTAAATCAATTCTGAAATCATTAGAGATTTTATTGCTATTTGGGCCAAATGATTTTTTGGAAAAGTTTGAAAATTAATTTTCATAAATACTTCTAAAAAGTGATATATAAGTAAGAGTTTAAGGTACATACATTTAGAATATACTCAATGCAAACTTTTTATCTACTTACTTTTATGTGCTACAGCAATTTTCTTTTATTTGTTCCTGGTCTCTAAATAATATTAATAAAAATATATTACATTTTTTCCTACAGTTGAAGAATTTCTCTGTATTTTGATAACAACACTTAAGAATACATTCCTCTCTTTCTTGAATTAAAATAGACTTATTTAAATAATTTGTGGCTTTAAAATATTAACTCCCACAGTATCACTGTGATATTGGCAGTTGTTACATTTCATAATATTAATGAAACATAACTTTAAATTTCTCTTCCCAGTAAGATAAAAATAGACTTAAAATAACTGCCTTATATAATTTATGTACAGGATATTGGAAGAACCTATTAGTATCTTCATTTTTCTAAGAAACTATTAAGACAGTTCAAATTCATTACTTTTACTGTTCTGCATGGCGTGACACTATACAATTAACAACAGATTTATATATTTGTAAATAAATATTGGACACTTATAAATTATAGAAATGATCTCTTTCATTTAATATGAGTTCCTTTACCAGGTAGACTAGTATAACTTGATTTGATATAAGAAGTATTTTTAAAAAATACATGACTTTAAGTTCATTAACTACGACTGAGTATGTGCTATCTCTGCCTATTTAATGTATGGAGAAGGAAATGTAAGTCTGTGAACACCGTCAGGGAGTTTAGAGTTTAGCTTTCCCAATTTATTCTTGATATGATAAAGGATTGTGCATAAACAATACATGGATTCTTAATGAACAAAATTTAGTTAATGTGTAGATTCAAAGTTTTTCAAAATATTTATCAATATTGTGTAAACAGTAGAAATTGTCCAAATGTGAACAATAATGTCTACAGTTAACTCAATTATGAATTTCCTAAAAGTAATAGTAAGAAATGGTGGGAAAATTGCACTTCTTTCAGTGTCTAATAATTTACTTACAAGACTTATCTCAGGATTTCATTCCATATATTTCTGTTCTCTCAAGATTGTTCTAATTAAAATTTTGCTTTAGAAGTTTGACTTATTAGTGGCCATTTCTTGGTTACAATATTGACAGTGACATTTTTAACATGTAACACTTTGGGACATGATATGATAAAACATATGATATGATAAAATTTTTCACATATATTATTATTATTAATTGTTCTACAATTAGTACAAAGGTTACTCATTGATTAGGACTATGGATTATAGTACAGTTTGAAAAAAATTGATATTTCTGAAAAAACAAACAAAAATCTCACACACTTGAACTTAGTTCAAAGCAACTATGAGGGAAGATGATGAAAAACTTAAAACAAATTTCTTATCATTAGAAAAACAAAATAATTCCTAGCAATACAGGGAAGTCCCAATGTGCCTGAAAAGAATTTTAAGAGGGCTAACTAGTGTACCTTATTATTTTCTAGACACTCAGATAGTACTAGATTGATTTTCCTAGAGGCATAATACATCCCTAAAAATTGGAGTTGAAAGACAAATGTTTGAATTTGAGAAAATAGGTATTGCAGGAGCAGATATTCCTTACAAATTAGTTTGTGGATTCATTCGAGCAAATGTTCAGAGATGACAAATTCACATGATTCATGAAAGTGACCTTGGACAGACTCCTTAAACTTACTGAACCAGCTTTCTTGTGCATCACATGGAGAAAATGTTACTGGAGTAAAGCAGAGGACAAAAGAATGAGCCATATATTTTTAAATGCCTTTGCTATTTAAGTACAATTTAGACCAGATATACCTGTAATAACTCTACATTACAGTAAACATCAAATGTGTAGCTGCACAGTAATTAATCCAGCCATTCAGAAAATGAACAAATCATTTTTAGACCTCAAATTGCACATGCAATCAGAAATACACAAACCTACACACATATATTTATGCACTTAATTTTTCTTTGGACGTTATGAATTCACAACAAAAATGAGATCATCCTTGGTGCCTGAACCTACCATTTCTTCTTCAGCCTTATATTCTTCCTACCCTTCTTGCTATATCTATGCCCTGGATTTAATGGTCCAACAGCTTAAGGAAAGTATAATATTGATGTAAAATCTGGCACTATAAATAACATGCTATAGTTGGAATCTAAAATTGTTATTTTCTGTCAATTTTGTAGTTTATTCAAGAAGTTTTTTTTTTTTTTTCCAACCAGAGAAACTCCTACAACAATCTTAACCTAAAGGAAAATTTATTTTCACTTGTACCCTTTAGATTCTGGAATAATATCTGACATGAATGAGAAATATTCTAACAACCTGAGAATCCATATCTGGGTAATTCTTATTTTAAGAATAGGAGTTATTTATATGTGTATTATTTGTGTTTGTTTTTTCCCTATTTCTTTATTTCATCTCAAGTGAACTACCCTGTCTGTTTCCCCGAAAATAAGACAGTGTCTTATATTAAGTTTTGCTCCCAAAGATGTGCTAGGTCTTATTTTCAGAGGACATCTTATCTTTCCTGTAAGTAGGTCTTATTTTTGGAGGATGTCTTATTTTGGGGGAATCAGGGTAGGAATGTAGTTTTAGGTCCAGCATTCTCATGACTTGAAATTATAGAAAACTCCCCCAATATTCTTATGTCGAATTGTGGAACACACTAAAACATTCGTTTTGTGATATGTGGCCATCCCCGAACCAATAACTTTGTGATAATATTAATTGTCCCATTAGTTCACATGGTAATTGCTATGGCTATTGGGATGTGTGTATTCACCAGATAGATAACACATGTGAGTACATAGATGGAGAAAGAGACGTGTTTGTTTTTTTTGTTTGTTTTTTTTTAACCTTGATTACATTAAGAGTAGCACTGGACAACAAAGTGTCCTGTGGTGCATCTTACAAAGGTATATGTGAAACTTAGTAAATTTGGAATGTAAATGTCTTAGCACAATAACTAAGAAAATGCCAGAAAGGCTATTTTAGCCAGTGGGATGAAAATCTGCCAAACAGTCTATGAAACTAGTGTATGGTGCCCCATGATCACATTAATGTACACAGCTATGATTTAATTAAAAAAATAAATTAAAAAAAAGACATCAAATGCCTATCTTTATATACTTCTTAGCTTTGAATCTTCTTTTACTTCTTACCAATCAGAAAGAATGCTATCCATATACAGTGGTACAGCTAAAAGGCATATTAGCTAAATATCAACCAGACAAATAAATTTCCAATAATAACATCATTTCTTGGCTGAAAATAAAACAAACTAGAGTCCTGTCAAAGATTGTTAGTGTCATTTTCAAGTCAGAGTCTGTCATTTTCCTTAATTAATTTCAGCAATGGGAGGATAAAAAACAATCACAACCAGGTGAAACACTGCTATGCATTGTTTGAGTACAAAATAGGATATTACAATAAAACTTGATATTTGGAAAATTACAAGTTCATTAGTAACATAGGATATTTTAACCCAAAATAACATATCATAATGTACAAAGACATCAAGTACAACTCAATGTGGCAGTGAATGGATTCCTTTAATCAGACCAGTTGACTGCTCAGTTTTGTTCTTAGTAATTATCACTTGGTCATTCTATCTAATTGGCATGTGCACTTCATAGCTCCTATTTGCCCCTTCTTACAAATTCAAAATTTGTCTCTGATTTCTGCTGTACTAAGTTCAAAGTTACTACATTATCTCTTGCAGGAGCCCCTGAAATAGCCCACATCCTGCAAAGAGAGTGAGCCATAGTGGCATTGCATCCTGGGTTGAATTGCAGAGATTAGTGTTGCCATCAAAGATTTTTAAGACACAAAGCTGTATTCCACTACTTTATCTCTGTATAAATCTTGAAATCATTGCTAAATACAGTTGCATTTTAGAGAATTAACGTACTACCATACTTAGGTGGTGACGCTAATCATCATCACTAATCAGCATCACCTAAATCAGCATCACCGTCCCAGATGTGGTGTCTTTATTAAAAGAATATAGACCTTTGCATCTATTATGCAGTTATTATTTTTTAGCTTCCATCAATGAGGAAAGACAATAATTTATGAGAGGCTAAGATTGTGCTTGGTGTCCTGCCATGAAGATATGCCATTTTCCCCCTTTTGGCATAGTGTAGAAGAGAAGAAAACTGATTATATAACATGCCTGGTTTCAAATGGTCAATGGTGTGTCCTTTTTATATAAGAGACAACTTGGATCCTCCACAATGAAAAACCTGCAAAAATCCTTGGATTTTGTAGGAAATATACACTACAATTGGCTATGCTGCTTCACTCATTTATCAGGTAATGCATAAGGCTGCCAATTTCGAGTGGGCCTTGGAATAAAAGTTCTCTCTGCATCAGATTCAAGCTGTGGTGCAAGCTGTCCTGCTTTGTGATCCATCACATCAAATGGTATTAGAAGTGTCGGTGGCACTGACAAATTCTGAATCGAGTCTCTGATGAGCTTCATTTGGAGAATCACAGCACAGCTCAGTAGGGGTTTGGAGGAATGCCATAGTTTAGCTTGATTGAACCCTAGTGGAAAAAGCTAAACACATCTGATCAGGAGACAACAAATAACTATGAATTTTTAATCATCCCTCATATATATGATATAAAGTGCACTAAATTGTGATATTACATGTGCATAACAGCACTCAAATTTAGGTCAAAAATCCATAGTCTATATTCTACTTTAAGCATGACTTTGCCAACGTAGGTCTAAGGAGGGCTGAAAGTACAAGTAATTTGTATAATCATATGGTTCAGACACCTATGGCACCTACTCTAAATACTTGCCACCTCATTCTCTCAATCCATTTGTAGGGTCTCTTGGGAAGTTGTTTACCACCTGTCCTTGTTACCAGATAGATCTTTATATTCCAAGTCCTTCTAAATATGTATGGCAGCTGCACTGTAACATGATATCCATTGACCTGAATAACTTTAGACATGGGAAATCCTTCCAATAAGCAGATATTTGATTCAAATATATTGTCCACTTTGTGCAAAAGTATAGATGACATGAGGTATGTATATATTCAGGTGTGAATACTGGGAAGTGACTAATAATCTGACCAGGTCAACCAACAACAGCATCAACAACAAAAAGATAGAATTGAAAAGTAAGTATGGCAAAAAGCTCTGAGGAAATAAGCATGTTGGTGATATTCTCTGGGTACTTTACATAAAGCTATTTATATCCAATACATATGACTTTCAGGGGCAACTATAGTGAAACATCATGAGCTCAGATATGTAGATTTCTCTCCAAGCTTTATCTGCATAATGTTACTGCTGCTATTGCAGAGTGTAAAATCTACAAACATTACAGGCCAATGCTGTAACTCTGATATAATTTCCATGGAGTGACCACTGTCTACCTGGTAGTTGGTTGACTAAATCCTTTCTAGCCCAGAGTAGACAGTGATATATTTTTCTCATAAGAACAGACGCTAGTTTGATCTAACCATGTCAGATTGTATAAAAAAAATAAGCACATTGTACCCCACATATGAATGAATGTATTCATGATTTATGTGTATTTGACTTAATAATAATAATAAAAGAACAGACATGTATTCTGCTTATAGGTTTGCCTTCCCTGACTACAGAACTTCTACCAATATTACCAGGTATGACCTTTCAACAGACTTTACAGACATGTTGCCCCATTCCATATTGTTTTTGCTCAGGATATACATTTGATAACTTAAGAAATGCAGAAATTAATCTTTGGACAAAGATGGGACAAGAAGACTGGATTATTCATCATCCTGAAATAAATAAAAAATGGACAACATATGAGAGATTATTTATTGCCTAAGAGACAGCAAGTTAGGGGCATAAGCGATAAATGACAATAAAGTGAAAAAAATGGCGGTTACTGGACATCTTCACTATCTTGATTGTGGTAATGGTTTCATGGGTGTTTACATACAATGTATCAATATGTGCATCATAAACATATGCAGCTTGTTATCTACTAGTAATCGTTCAAGAAAGCTATTTTTTACAAAAAGAAATATGACCATGGACTTATGCCCATTGAATATACTGATCTTCATTCATTGGCCATTATTCAAAAGCAGTGACTTAACAGTACAATGGAATGTCTTCAGAATTTTATTCTTAGGCCTATATCTATAAGAGTTTTTCTTATATTTTCTTCTAGAATTCATATGGTTTTATGCCATAGGTTGAAGACGTTTATCTATCTTGAATAAATTTTTTGTGAGTGGTGTGGATCCTGTTTCAGTCTTTCACATGTGGTTATCCAGTTTTCCGAGCACCATTTATTGAATTTGGATTCCTTTCCCCAGTGTATGCTTTTATTTACTTTGCCAAAAATTGGGTGGTAATATAAGGATGGTTTCATCTCTGGATTTTAAGTTCTTATCAATACATTTATGTCTCTACTGTTGTGCCAGTATCTTGCTGTTTTGGTTTCTATAGCCTTGGGTATAGTTTTAAGTCTAATACGGTGATACCTTCCACTTTGTTCTTATTACATAAGATGACTTTAGACTTGGGTCTTTATAGTTCCATGTGAAGCATTTTTTCCTAGAACTGTAAAAATGGTATTGGTATTTTATTGTGGATTACATTGAATCAGTGAATCACTTTAGGTAATATAGCCATTTTAACGATGTTAAGTTTGCCAATACATGAGCATCATATGTTTTTCCATATGTTTACATCTTCTGCATTTTTTCCTCAGTGTTTCATTTTTTTTTTTTTTTGCATGTATTAGTTTTATTTATTTATGTATTTTTTAGAAGCAGGGTCTTGCTTTGTCACCCAGGCTGATGTGTAGTGGTATTCTTTTTTTAGCCTGGTGTAGTTACACTGGGATGGTGTGTAGTGATATGATCATAGCTCCCTGCAGCCTTGAACTGTTAGGCTTAAGTAATACTCCTGCCTTAGGCCTCTGAGTAGGTGGAAATACAGACACACACCACCATGCCCAGCTAATTCTATTTATTTTTTGTAGAGATGGGTTCCTGCCATATTGCCCAGGCTGGTCTTGAACTTCTGGCCTTAAGCAACCCTTCTGCCTCAGCCTCCCAAAGTGCTGAGACTGCAACAGGCATGAACCACCATACTGGGTC
>CAUYPK010099062.1:0-18490 GCA_963574355.1 Loris lydekkerianus
CAAGGGAGCACCATGGCACCCTAGTAGGGGAGGTAGGACCAGTTTTTAGAGGGTCGCTTCCGTGAAATGAAGTGGGAGGGCTTTTGATTTCTGCCCTTTTGTTTGTAGGGTCCTTAAGCCGGACTCGTGGGGGGAGGGGAGAATCCCGTCTGCTTGGTGATGGATTTTGTACCTTTTGTTTGCGTCCTTGTGGTCTCAGCTCTCCTCAGTGGTGTTGATGTGCGATCTCCAACCTTCTCTACTGGTATAGCTCGAATCCTCCAGGTTACTTACTAAATTTCCATCTTTTAACTCTCCTTCTGGACGGGAGCCTCTGTGAAAAGCTGGCTTCAGTCCGCCATCTTGTCTCCCCCTCTAAAGTCTTTCTTCTTTTAAATGCAGTGTTTGGATGCTCTTTCTCCACTGGGCCTCATCTTCCTGCAATGTTTCTACTTTCTACCTGCCACAAGATTTATTTTTAGCTCCCATATGTGTTTATTAGTATGAACTTTCCCCTTAGTGTTGCTTTTGCAGTTGCCTGGTGATTAACTAAGTGATTGTGTACAGAATATTGGTAGAAATATGGGTAGTAAAGACTACTCAGATGAGGTCTCAGATGAAAATGAGGAATAAGGTATTGGAAACCTTAGGAAAGGCTATCCTTGTACAATGTGGCAAAGAATTCACCTGAATTATGCTTAAGTCCCAAGATTTTATGGAAGGCAAAACTAAAGAACACAAAATAAGATATCAGGCATTCAGGATAGTTCATGGCTTTTTACTGTTTATAGTAAAATGCAAGAAGAGAAAAACAATTCAAAGATGGAAATAATAATTAAAAGGGTAAGATAGTGAAAGCATTTGGGAAACCTTCAGCCTGCCCCTTGTTTAAAGAATTAAAGAAGTGTGTTTAAGGGAGAAAACCGTGGGGAGTATGACCAAACAACTCTTTGATAAGGAGATTAGTATGAATAGAAGGAAGCGGGGTGTAATTCAGCAAGACAGTGGGAGAATTACTTTAAAGGCATTGTGAAGATCTTTAAGGCTGCCACACCCATTACAGATCCACAGTGCCAGGCTTTGAGGGCAGAGAGGTTTTGAAAGAGGGGCCAGTGTGCCCACAGAACCTTGGGGCTCACCTTGGGGCTGTGCCCTTACATTCTGGTGCGGTCCTCCTTAGCCACTTCAGCTGCCATACCAGCAGTTCCAGGTACAACTTGGGCAATCACTCTGGAAGGCACAAGCCACAAACCTTGTCATTGTCCATGTAATGCTAATTCTGTGGTTGTGCAGATTGCAAGAGTTGTGGAGATACGATTTTCTCCACCTAAGTTTCAAAGGATGTCCTGGACAAACTGGGGGCTTAAGCAGAAACTTGCCAATAAAGGTATAGCCACATCAGAGAGCCCACCTTAGAGCAATTTCTGGCAGAACTGTGTTATTAGGACAGCCACTGAATCCACACTAGGACAACATGTAGTGGAGCCACAAGAGTGGAGTTTCCCCTGGGGCCTTGGAACTGTTAAAGCCACCAGCACCTGGTGCCAGCCAGAAAGCTACTAACATGCAATTTCAGTGTCTGAGAGCAGAAATGTGGGTTGTTGTCTCTAGTAAAACGATGAGGGTGAGGCTTCCCAAGGTCTTGTTGCCCAACCTATACCCTTATGTACCCAGAAGGTGGAAGATGGAGTCACAGAAAATTATTCTTAGAATACCCTTAGGATAGAAGTTGTTTGCCTTATTGGGAACTGGACTTACTTGGTATCTGTTATCCTGCTCTTCTCATTTATTTATTTTTCCTTTGGGAATAGAATACTTTCTATGACTGTAAATATTTTGGAAGTACATAGCTTGTTTCATTTCACAGGTCATAGTTGAAGGGAAATTTGCCTCAGGAGGAATCAAACCTTGAGTTTCTCCTGTATTTGATTTAGTTGAGACTTTTGGAGCTATTGGGATAAAATGAATATATTTTGTTCATGAGAAAGTTTGAGAGGACTAGGAGCAAAGTGCTATGGTTCAAATGTGGCCTCCCAAAATTCATGCATTGGAAACTCAATTATCATTGCATCTGTGTTGAGATGGGTTTATGAGGATTCTGTCCTCATAAATGGACTAATGTCATTATAAAAAGGGCTTGCAGGAATGGATTTACCCTTTTTTCTTTTTTACTTCTGCCATGTGAGAACATGGCCTTTCTCTTACTCAGACACAGTAGGAAGGCTCTTGAAAGATCCCAGCACCTTGATCTTGGACTTTGAACCTCTAGAACTGTGAGGAAATAAATTTCTGTTTCTTATAAACTACCTGATATATACCAAATTTGATTCCACACCACCACAGTAAAGCACATATCATAATAAATTGAGTAACACAAGTGTTTTGACTCTCTAATACAGTTATTTAAAATTATGGTATAGTCTATTAAGTGTAAACTAGCATTGCATCTAAAAAAGGGTACATACCTTAATTAAAAAATACTTTATTGCTAAAAAAATGCAAGCAATCATCTGAGAATTCAATAAGTCACAATCTGTTTGCTGGTGAGGGTCTTGCCTTGATGTTTATGAATTGTAACTGGTCGAGGTGGTAGTTGCTAAAGGTGAGAATGGCTGTGGCAATTTCATAAAATAAAACCATATAGTTTTCCACATCAATTAACTTCTTTTTATGAAGGATTTCTCTATAGAATTCAATGCTGTTTGATAGACCTTTGTCCAAAGTAGAACGTCATTCCAAATTGGACTCAATCCCTCAATCTTCTCAAGCCCTGCTGTTACTTTGCTGACTGAATTTATGTAATATTCTAAATTCTTTAGTGTCATTTCAGGGATGTTTACAACATCTTCAACAGGAGTAGATCCCATCTCAAGAAACCACTTTCTTTGTTTATCCATAAAAAGGTGTCTCTTCATCCATAACATTTTTTTTCATGAGATTGCAACGATTCAGTCACATCTTCAGGCTCCTCTTCTAATTCCAGTTCTCTTACTATATTCACTACAAGTGCAGTTATTTTCTCCACCGAAGTCTTGAATGCCTTAAAGCAATCCATGAAGTATAGACTCAGCTTCTTCCAATGTCCTATTAATGTTGATATTTTGACCAACTTCAGTGAACCATGAATGTTTTAAATGGCATCCAGAATCATGAATGCTTTCCAGGAGGTTTCAATTTACTTTTCCCAGATCTATCTGTGCAATCACTATCTGTGGCAGCTCTACCCTTATGAAATACATAGACTTAAAAGTTAAAATTACTCCTTGGTCCCCGGGCTGCAGAATGGCATGAACACAGTAATATGCCTGTACACCTCTGCAAGTTGTATAAGTAGGTGCATTGAGTAACTAGGTGCATTGTTAAGGAGCAGTAGTATTTTGAAATGAATTTTTTTTTTCTGAACCTTGGGGTTTTTGAAATGATAAATGAGCATTAGCTTCAACTTAAATGTCATCATCTGCATTAATTTGTAATAAGAAAGTCAGCCTGTCCTTTGAAGCTTTGAAACTGGGCATTGCTTTGCCTGCTCCTTTCTAGCTGAGAAAGTCCTACATGGCCTTTTAGTTCAGTAAAAGGCTGTTTTGTCTATGCTGAAAAATATGTTGTTTGGCATAGTCACCTTCATCAATTATCCTAGATTAGATTTTCTGAATAACTTGCTTTAGTTTCTCTGTTAGCACTTGTTATCTCGCCTTGCACTTTATGTCATAAAGATGGTTTATTTCCTTAAACCTTATGAACCAACTTCTACTAGTTTCAATTTCTCTTCTGCAGTTTCCCATCTCTCTCAGCCTTCATGAAATCGAAGAAAGTTAGGGCCTTTCTCTGGATTAGGTTTTGGCTTTGGAGAATGCTGTAACTGGTGTGATTTCCTGTTTGGACCATTAAAACTTTCTCCATATTAGCAATAAGGCTGTTTCTCTTTTTTATCATTTGTGTGTTGGCTAGAGTTGCACTTCTCATTTTCTTCAAGATATTCTTCTTTGCATTGACACCTTGGCTGTTTGGCACAAGCAACCTAGATCTTGGCATCTTGGCTTTCAATATGCCTTCCTTACTAAGCCTAATCATATTTTTAGATTTTGATTTAAAAGTTAGAAACATACTACACTTCCTTTCACTTGAATACTTAAAGGCCATTGTAGCATGTTACAAAATGGTCTATTATAATTTTAAGATAGTTGTGCCTCAGGAAATAGGGAGGCCCAGGGAGAGAAAAAGAGACTAGGGAATGGCCAGTCATGGGAACAGCCAGTAAAAAACAACACTGATCAATTACGTTTGCTGTCTTATATGAGTGTAGTTCACAGTGCCCTAAAAATATTATAATATTAAAATCAAAGATCACTGACTACACATCACAATAACATAAAATAATGTTTAAAAAAAGTTTAAAATATTATAATACTTGCCAAAATGTAATTATGTAATTATGGCATTAAGATAAAAATAATATATATATATATATATATATATATATATATATATATATATAATGATATAATATATATCATTGGCATTATGATAAAAATAATAAAAAATTAAGATAAAAATAATTAAAATGGTCAGTAAGGTGTTGTGTATGTTTTATCAACATATTTATACATATAATTTAATAAAATAAAATTAGGCTATGATTCAGACTGGAGAGCTTTCAAGAAGAAAGGCTAATAGGACACATTGATAATATGAGAATGCAGATATTGAAAGAAGAGTAGAATTTAGATAGAAACTACCACCAATGTCAATATGGCAAATAGTGTCCCAAGTGACAGAATGCCAGACTCAGGTGACAGGTTTTAGATTTTGGTCATAAAACTTCTTATACCTAGTAGATAGATTTATTTGACAGTTACATCATAGATAAGCCTACATTTCTAGCTTTACTAATTGGATTGATGGTGATGCCATTCACTTTTATAAGAAACATGGCGGTGAGAGTGAGGGTTTAGATTTGAACAAAGTGAATTTGAGGTACATCTCCAAGTGGAGATGGTAATTTTGAAATAGCTTACATGGATCTGGACCTCAGTAGAGAAATCTACATGTAATTAATGTGGTGATGAGCAGATGGTTTCCCTAAGGGAGAGATTAAATGAGATAAGAAATGAGGTCACTGAACCAGGATTTTATGAGACAGCAAAAGAGACAGTAATTCTACACATTTCATATGATAAATTTATTATAATTTTTCTTTGTACAAGGAGAAAACTGCTCGAAGTTAGAACAAGTTATATGGGGAATCCAAAGCACAGGTGAAGGGATTAGCTTGAAAAGGAATGAGAGACCTTTATTGTAACCGGAGTAAAGGAGAAAGGAACCAACAGACATAAGCTGATTTTCTTTTTTATTTTATCCTGGACAAGTCTGATGGTTTCTATTTTCTTTATAATGTAGGAGATCCAAGAATGATACTGAAGGAAGAAAGAAATACTTCACTCTAGGGAAATATGTGTGTTATTCTTCCTTGATGATGCCAAGAAGTCAGTTCTTCTGCTAATTGCCTACTGGGGACACAGGTTTTCCCAAGAAGACTTAGTGTATCACCAACTTGCCTGAGTCACTGTTTCGGTTCCCTCTTTCTCCAAGTTTTCATTACCACTCAAATAGCTCCCTCAGGGAAAGATCATGTGAAAAATATGAATCTTGAACAGATTTTGGTTTGAACCTAGTAGTCCTGTGGGTCAACAGTTGATTGGATACAAGATAACAATGCTAAGAAAATGTTATATCATTTGCTTCCTAAAGATACATTTCAATTTACCTGATGGTAAGTAAGAATGTCATCTTGTTTAAATTGAATACACTTGTGTCTAGAAAGGGGTTTATAAAAGTTAATATGATAGTTTATTGCTTTCATCACTGTTGGGTTTGTTCTACCATTAAAGTCATTGTATGAGATAGGTAAAGGATCTGGACTTCAGCCTTATCAAATATGAGAATGGGACAATTTCTTCTTATTCTTCATAAGTGCGAGTTAGTGTCATGCAATTAATGAGTGTAACTGATTAACATTTTGGGGGTAAACTTTATTTATAGAAACAACTTAGTTGATAGATAGAGATATGCATACTTACCGTATTTACTCGAGTATAAGCCGAGTTTTATCAGCACAAAATTTGTGCCAAGTTCGGGTTTTTCGGCACAAATTTTGTGCCAAAAAAACTCGGCTTATACTCGAATATATATGGTAATTCCACAATAACACAACTCACAACTTAAGTGGAGCACCCAATTCAAGGTAATTTCAGCTTTCTATAAAAAAAATTAATAATGAGAAATATTACAGTGGAAACCTTCTCAAGTAGCATACCATTAGAAACCTTTGAAATTGGGAGTCTCTGCCAGCCCAAACAGAGGAATAGTGAGACTATGATGTAACTAAAGTGAGTGTGGGTTTAAATTATTGGGTTGGATTTTATGAAAAGGATAAAAGTAATTTTCCAGAGGACCACTCTTTCTCAACTCTGTTAACATTGTGGTCTCATTTTTTGTGTTTCCTTATAATTGTGTGTTGGGGGTCAGGAAGAATCAGAATAATTATGAGCAGAGAACACTTGCTTAAATATGAGACCAGGCACTTTACCGGTCAGGTGGTCAACTTTTCAATCTGATCTTAAAACTCTTGAACAGATACTAGGAAATCAATAACCAAATGCATAACCATTATTATTATTATACATTTACCAATTGAAAGAGTAGTCACAGAAGACCAGGTCATATGAAAAACAAACTAGATCCAAAAGGCATCTCTTTTAAATGGATTTTTCCAAGTTGTAAGAGGAAAAGATTATGATTTTGCATCCAGTCCCAAAGCTTTCTAGAGGCAAATGAGTAAAATAATGAACCAGGGCTGGATGGCACTATAACATAGGTCACTAGAAAGTCAGCTTGTGTTTAGAGACTCATGTAAGATTTTTTCAGGCCTGACTACAGGTAATAATTTGGCAGACATTGTGGGGAATGCTGCCCTCCCCACACCAGACTTGCTGTAGGCCAGTGCATTGAAGGCTCTGGAAGGGGTTGCAATCAAGGACTCAGGCCCCTCTGGCCTGTCATGCTCTTTGACATCATGACATTTATTCCTTGCTGCCTTTGTCTGACACTTTCGCATTCTTCCAAGACCTTCTTGTAAAGAAGAATAGGAGAAAATCTTCAAGACAATTTTCTCATTTTGATTCAGCGTTCAGTATCTTTCCACACCCAGCCCTGTTCTCTCTACTCTCCCTGGTGTTTGGATTCAGAAAACTGTAGGGACCTTTTGTTCATAGTACCCTCAACAGTGATGTGACTCTCCTCTAAGTCATGCTGACTTACTTCAGTTTTTACCAGTGAACCTCACTATGGGAAGTGGAGTTGGGTGGGGTGGAGGGAGGACTAAGGGGAATTGGTTCTTTCTTTATTTTATATTCTTGATTATACCTTCACAGGAAGTGAATAAGGGCTTCACTATAATTTACATTTTGTCTTGTAGTTGCTGTAATTGGCTTGTCTGAGACCTTACAGCTCAGCTCTCCCAGCTCAGCTGACCCATTGACATTAATCACTTCTTCTTTTCCTCACATCTGCCATCCAGGAAGACCCAAAAAAGAGTCTGGCTATGAAAAATAGGCACCTGAAAAATGTATTTATTTCTTCATTGAATATTTATTGATACCTTAATATGCATTTGACATCATACAAATTTCATAAAATATGTGTATCATTAAAGCATGACCGTTTAAGAAGTAGCTTATGATTTAGTACATATATACAGATGTAAAACATCATGTTAGTACTGTCCTGTAGTTTTTGTGAGAAAAGCAATTATAGGATATGAGACAGACACAAAATAAATCTTAATAGATTGTGTAGTGGGGGTATGTGAAAGGTGAAGGTCAGTCAGAGTCAAAGAGGGCTTCATATATATGTGACCAATGGCGAATCTTAAAAAGATATTTCTTATTTTTAAATTTGTATTTCCAAAACCTTTGAAACCTACACTATAGAGTTCTTCACTTTGAAATCTTTATTTTTTCCTCTCTACGCACACACACACACACACACACACGCACACACACACACCATTTATTGTCATTTTGAGAAAAACAGATAATCTCCTTTTTGATATTCCTCACGATTTGGCCCTTTTACAAAACTCTTTCTTATTTGTTACTGCTTTTTGTGTTTGTTGCATTATCTCAGCTTGCTTTCTGCCTGCTTCTCTAAATGTAATTGTGACCATTCTCTTCTCTGAGCTTTTATTAATATCTATATGTGTATACATGTGTGTGTATGCATATATATATACATATATATGTATACATATATATATGCATACACACATATATATATATATGCATACACACATATATTTCCATTTATTATTTATTTCACCAAGTTTAGTGTAGAGATTGTCAATTACAGGAATAAAAAAGAATTAAGAATTATCTAAAAAGGTAGAGAGATGCATCTAGAGTTTACATGAACTGACATTCCACAAACATTCCCTCTACTTCCTATGAGAGGAAGGAAATTACATCTTGCTCTGCACGGAACACAAGAATGCACACTAGATATAAAGACCTTATTTAAAACCTGTTATTTGGCAATCAAGCAGGAGGAATAACTGGCTGATGGAATTCTGAAATAAATATTGAATTGGCAATCTTTATAAATCAGGCAAAAATTCTTCAGGGTGGTGATTATACTCTGTCATTTTGCACATTCCTAGTTACCTATTTATGAGCAAAATATGGAACAGATAATATTCTCAGTTTATCTCCCTTTCCATTAAGAAGTTAGTATTAAATTAATTTTGTCATTTTTATTCAATCGATTTTCTTCTATTTGATACAATTTTCTTCCAAGTTTAGTGTAGAGATTGTCAATTACAGAAGCAAAAAAGAATTAAGAATTGTCTAAAAGATGTATGTCCTCCATACATCTTCCTATTATTAATAATACCAGAATAGTATCTCCAAGATGTAAATAGAAAATATCATTTTACTGTCCTGTGTGCTCAGAGCCTTCAGTGACAATTCACTGCCTATACAACAAAAGTAATAACTTTATTTCACTGGATGATTTTCTATAGTTTCACTCCAAATCCCTTTTTTTGCAGCATATATTCAATGTTCTCCTTTTTGAATCTTCTTATAAAAACAATGAATCTGCCACATACCCTCTACTAATGTTCACCAGATGACCTCAAGTTTTCTTCACCATTCATGTAAGCTTATTTAATTTCTGTTTATAATTTGTTTTGCGTTTTTGACATTTTAAAAGTTAAGGAATTTTAAAAGATCTATCTAAGTTATTTCAAGCAAATTTTTTAAGGATACTATAACATCTTTAGATCTTTATGAACAATGTATATTCTTTTGACTGTTTTTGACTATTAAAGATTTTTTGCTAGTTTATCTACATAAATAAAAATTTATTTTTAAAAAGGATTTTTATTTTTGGAAATTTAATTTAATTCAGATGAGTTGCTTCTAATATATATATCATATATTTTGCTTCCTCAATTATGTCTTTTCATTTCCCTTTAGTTGCTGCCCTCCCTATATGTCAAAAATGATCTTCTATCCTATTCCATACCAATTTTACCCATTTTATTGGCTTTATAGGCTTTGATTTAGTAAGTTTAAAAGTCATATAGTAATTATGATCATCTGATCATAATATAGATCATCTGATAGTAATTATGATCATATCTGAATATTATATTTTGTATGTAGATTTTTGTTTTTAGTTAAAAACTATGGCAATGTTGGCTCTGTGTCTGTATCTCAGTGGTTAGGGTGCTGGCCACATACATCAGGGCTGGCGGGTTCAAAGCCAGACCAGGCCTGCTAAACAACAATGACCATAGCTGTGCATTGTGGTGGGCGCCTGTAGCCCTAGCTACTTGGGAGACTGATTCTATATGAAATCTGCACATTATACCTCATAAATACATTAATGTATACATGATCTATGTGTTTATGATTTAATTAAAAAAAAAATAAGAAAATCGTTTAATCCCAAGAGTTTGAGGTTGCCATAAGCTGTGATAGAACACCACACCACCAAGTTTGATATAGTGAGACGCTGCAACAAAAAAAAAAAAAAAAAAAAAAAAAATATATATATATATATATATATATATATATAGATGCTATTCACTTTTTTGTGTTGATAATCACTTATTCTCAGAAGCAGATCATTAAACATGCAAACATCCACTTTGATTACCTTTAATAATCAGTCCCTACACAATTCCAAAATGGAAAGTGTTCCTAATTTTTAAAGGGAAGAATAATTTTACTGGAAAAAAGAAACAGAGATTGATGTCTCAAGTTACTAACACATTGCAAGTGAACAGTGGGTAGTGGGGACAAGTCAACCTCCATGACACTTTCAGCTCTGTTATTCTATTATTTCAAAGTAATCTCTCTCAAATATACTTGTTTCCTTTGTCTTTTAGCAGGTGGAGTTCCCTGTGGAGGGATGGGATGGGCCAATCACAGTTCTCTGATGGGTTTCATCCTTCTAGGCTTCTCAGACCACCCTCGCCTGGAGGCTGTCCTTTTTGTATTTGTTCTTTTCTTCTACCTCCTGACTCTTGTGGGAAACTTTGCCATCATCATTGTCTCCTATCTGGATCCCCCTCTGTACACTCCTATGTACTTCTTCCTTCGAAACCTTTCCTTACTGGACCTCTGTTTCACAACTAGCCTTGCTCCTCAGACCTTAGTGAATCTGCGAGGACCAGAAAAGACTATCTCTTATGGTGGCTGTGTGGTGCAACTCTATATTTCTCTAGCATTGGGATCCACTGAATGTATCCTCTTGGCTGTGATGGCCTTGGATCGCTATATTGCTGTCTGTAAACCTCTCCACTACGTGGTCATCATGAACCCACAGGTATGCCAACAGCTGGCATCCATCTCCTGGCTCAGTGGCTTAGCCAATTCCCTGATCCATGCAACCTTTACCTTGCAATTGCCTCTTTGTGGCAATCACAGGCTGGATCATTTTATTTGTGAAGTACCAGCTCTCCTGAAGTTGGCTTGTGTGGACACCACCGTCAATGAATTGGTGCTTTTTGTTGTCAGCATCCTGTTCCTTATAATCCCACCAGCACTCATCCTTCTCTCCTATGGCTTTATAACTCGAGCTGTGCTGAGGATCAAATCAGTAGAGGCAAGGCACAAAGCCTGCAGCACCTGCTCCTCCCACCTTACTGTGGTGATCATTTTCTATGGTACCATAATCTACATGTACCTGCAACCCAGTGACAGTTATGCCCAGGATCAAGGGAAATTCATCTCACTCTTCTACACCATGGTGACCCCAACCTTAAATCCCATCATCTATACTTTAAGGAACAAGGATGTGAGAGAGGCTCTGAAGAAACTTCTGTCAGGAAAACTGTGTTCATTATGAGAATGATATACAAAGATTTGATTATAAGCTATGTGGTTATTCAGCTTCTGTTTAGTCTAAACCCTATACCAAGTAAGTTATCATTTACTTATTTTATCTTCAGAGGAGAATTTTTTCTCTCTTACATGTAACTAAGAAAAATGTATATATGTTTATTTAAATTGAAAACACAAACCATGGAAAAGGGTGCATGGGTATAAATTGTGATCCTCACCACAAGGTTTCTTGTGGAAGAAAAAAATCCACATTTTACATCTGAAACATATTCCCAGGCATTCAAACAATTAAATCATCAAATATCTACCATGTGTTTCTGTACGTTATGAGGCTTCTTTCCAATTTCCGTGAAATATTTAGTTTTCTGGCAAATATGGACATTATATTTACTTCATAATGCCCCTCATTAAAGCTTCATGTTGGAAAATAAGCAATTGTTACATGCTTCCTCTACAAAGGCAAAGAAATATCTTCTTATAATCTGAATTTATTGATCAGTAAGATATTGTTGTAACTTTTCTTTTTTGTAAATCATTTTTCATCTAAAAATACATTTTAAGAATTTAATAAGAGGTAAAAGAAATAAAATATATTAAACTAAACACATTAATTTTCATAATGTAGTGAATATATCTCCTTTTGTGGTCTGAGAATCACTTTATGTATGGTGGATCCAAGCTTTCAGAGACAGAAAGTCAAATAATTTTGTTCTAAACTATTCCATACATTAGATCAATCAGAATATTGGACTTCAAAAACACCATTAATGTCTTTTTTAAAAAACCAGGCTTTTGAGGTATAATTGATATACAAAAAGTATACATATTTAATGTACATAATTAGATGAGTTATGACATGATTAGATGAGTTATGACATGTAGACATCAGTGAAAAGAACGACAAATATACATATTTGTCAACCCTGGAAGTTTCCTTGTGCCTCTTTTTTTGTTTTATTATGAGATCACAGCATGAGCCCTACACTTACAACACGTTTTTGAGTGCACAGAACAGTATGTTTAACCATAAGCACTATTGTAGGACTTATCCTTCTTGCATAACTGAAACTTTCTACCCATTAAACAAAATCTTCCCATGTTGCCTTCTTTCATCCCTAGTAAACAACATTCTATTCTCTATTTCTATAACCCAGACTATTTTAGATACAAGTAAATCATGCACTATCTGCCCTGTGCGATGAGCATATTTCATTTAGCGTCATGTCCTCCAGGTTCATTCATGTTGTTGTAAATAGCAAGGTTTCCTTGTTTCTTTTTAAGTAGAACAATACATCTTTTTAATATTCATATATTTAATAAGCACCTAAAATATTATTGGTCAAAAAAAGGCTAAGGTTAAAAAAAAAGCTAAAAATGTATCAAAAAATAAGTAAACAATGGCACAGAATATATATGAGATCAGGAAGGTGGCTTTACGTTTAGGAAACACTGTCTTAAGGAATAATTTTATTTAGACAGCATTGTTTCTGAATGCTTATTAATAATGGACCATATCAGAAAAGGGTTTCCTCTCCTACTATAAATGCGGGGTATATTTCATCCCCCAGGAAGAATATTTTGAAAAACATTTTTACATTTATTTTAAGAACATAAATTTGAAATTACTGAGTAAACAATTCTCATATGAGGACAGTTGATGACCTAGTATATGGTGGAAGGTGAGATAAGGGAGAGCAGAGAAAGGGAAGGAAGAAAAGGGGTGGGGGAAGGAAAGACCAGAGAAAGGACAGGTGAGGGAAGTGGGGGAAGGGAAGAGCAGAGACAGGGAAGGAGGGAGAGGGGTGAGGGATGAGTGACTGTGTGTGGCACAACTTTTGGGGGCAGGACACAATTATAAGAGGGACTTTACCTAATAAATGCAATCAATATAACCAGATTCTTTGTACTCTCAATAAATCCCCAACAATAAAAAAAGAAAAATAAATTACTGAGTAAATTTACTTTACTTTAAAAGTGTTCACTAAAATGTTAAAAAAAGAAAGTTCAGAAGCAGTTGAGGGACATGCTATTCCTACAGAAAAGAAAAGATCACAAAGGCACTTTATATGTACATATATGTATATTATGATTATCATTGCAGCTTTCAAATAAAAGTGAACTAAGTAACTGTTAATAATTATTATACCCTTTCATAAGAAAGAAAGAAGGTAAGACTGGGCACTAAGCGCTTTTGACTGTGGAACTACTTCTACGTATGTGTCACTAACAGAGACTCAATGGCCTGCTGATTCATTATCAGGTTCTTTCAAATCAGACACATTTTTCTTTCCAGTGATATGTTCCAATGATTTCTTGGAGGGTGCTCTCACTTTCACATTAAACAGTGTAGTGACTTCCTCTCACTGAGCCAGTATGTTCTACTATACCATAGAGGCCATGGAGAACTTTCTCCCTCACATTTGCATTCTTACAAGTAGCAGAACAGAATGGTGCTAAATCAAGCATAAGTGGAAAATCGGCATGTCTATTTGCTTTCCAAAGACTCAGCCATCTTGATGGAATCTTGTAAGATGTAGAATTAGGATAGCTGGAACAGCAGAAATGAGCAATTGCTTCCTAGCATTGGTACAAATGCCTTCTGCCTTCTTTTCTGCAGAACTTGTCTCCTTTTGGTGCTTCTGTTTCCTTTCAGTATACTGCTTTCAGAATGGATGGCTTCTTTTTCCCATCCATAGGACTTTAATACAGGTGTGACTCAGTAAATTTTCTAATGCTTGCAAACATTAAAGAATCCTCATTCATTTTAAGGTTTTCATTCTTATGTGTTTTTGGTCGTGGAATTATTTGATTGTATAATTGATAGTGTTTTCAGAAAAGAATTTTGCACCCTTATGTTAGATGAAGAATAGTTCTTGGTGGTTCTGGGTTGATAAATTTTTTCTACAGTAACAGTGCCACTGTACTGATCATGATCTGTCTCCTGTAAACTTCTATATTTACTAATTCTTCCCAAAGGTAAAGGTTTGGAAACCCTTCTTTCTATTATGGGAAGTAAAATGTCAATGAAAGGATGTTTCACTCTGGAGATTTTTGCACATTCTTCACACATGAACAGGCTAGTTAATTCACCAATAAAGATCCAATCTATGAAGTTCATTTTTCTTCTCTTCCATACTCTTTAGTTCTTCTAGTTTCACCAGCAGCAGTTTAGTAATTGGGTTGTTAATGCTTTTAGAATGCTAGCTTGTATTGTATTCTCTTTGTTTCTTCTGTCTTCACTGTGTCTGACAGATAATGAAGAACATCTTGATTGTCTTGTTGTTGGAAATCTTTAAGTCGAGGTGCCCTCTGACAAAGCTGATTAAAAAGAACTTTAGGAGGGTGGCGCCTGTGGCTCAAAGGATTAGGGCACCAGCCCCATATACCGGAGATGGCAGGTACAAACCCAGCCCTGGCCAAAATCTGTAAAAAAAAAAAAAGAACTTTAGGAGAAAGTGGCCCTCTTTCTATCTCTATCGTACTATGAAGATGCAAGGAACAAGGCTGAGGTCAGTGGTCCAGGGCTTCAAAGTTCCACCACTAATGGGTCAAGGTGAAATCTGAGGAAGGAAGAATCATTAGTTTTATACTATTTTCTTTGATCTCATTCTTCTGTTCCATAAGAATGTGTATGCTGAGTTCTGCGTGATTGCACTAAAAAAGTATTTCCTGTTAGGCACAGTGGCTATACCTATAATCAGAGCACTCTGGGAGGCCAGGGAAGTGGATTGTCTGAGCTCAGGAGTGCGAGACCAACCTGAGCAAGAGTGAGACCCAATCTCTACTAAAAATAGAAAAACTGAGGCAAGAGAATTGCTTGAGCCCAAGAACCTGAGGTTGTTCTGAGCTATATTGCCACGGCATTCTAGTCAGAGTGTCAGAGGAAGACTCTGTCTCAAAAAATAAATAAATAAATAAATAAATATTTTCTAAATTTGTAATTCCCTTTGCAAATGGTAGACAACTGCCTTTTCTTCCCTTCCTTATTTATCAATTTTACATTTTTCTTAACAAAGATTCAAGATTCTGGAAAATGCATCGTATACCCTATGCTGAAATTAATTATAATACAATGGGGCTCTGTTTGGCAGCTCTTGAAGTGCTCCAGTGAATGTTGGCTTTTTGAGATTTTACCACATCCCTAGAAGCCACAGTTGAGGCACAACCAAATAAGGGAAGGAAGTACTGGGGGCCCATCATAGAACCTTCTTTCTTGGAAACTTTCTGAGGAAACTAACCACACATTTTCTGTGACTGCTCTCTTCACATGATTCATGCTGACAGCGTGACTTACATGTTGGTGAATTAAATCTACAATGTCATCTGAAGAGTTTTTGTCATTAGGTATAGTAGGCCTTTTGCTTCTTTTGGCTTTCTCAGTTAAAGCTTTCATTGTATCTTTCACCCACATCTGTTGTTTACCAGCCTGGCCAGGCATCTGCGTACAACAAGGTTTCCTTTTCTGAAGCTGAACGATATTGCATTACGTGAATATACCATACTTCTCTTTCTTTCTCCTCTTTCTTTCTCTTTTCTTTCTTTCGTTTCTTTCTTTTTACATACATATTTATAACACACAAAATGATATTTTAATATATGTATATTCTGGAAAAAAGCTAAATTAAGCTATCTAGCATATCCATTACCTCACGTAGTTATCAGTTCTTCGGTGTAAGAACATTTAAAATCTACTGTCTTTGCAATTTTCACATATATAATAAATTGCTATTAACTATAGTTATCATGTTATTAATATATAATATAGATCTCCTGAACTTATCCCTTCTAACTAAAATTTCGTAGCCTTTGACTAACATATCCTTAAACCTCATACTATTCTATGCTTCTTTGAATTCAATGTTTTTTGTTTGTTTCTTTTTGAGACAGAGTCTTATTCTGTTGACTAGGCTAGAGGGCTGTTGCATCATCATAGCTCACAGGAACCTCAAGCTCCTAGGTCAAGTGATCCTCCTGCCTCAGCTTCCTAAGCAGATAGACCTACAGGAGCTTGCCATGTTGCCTGGATACTTTTTTCTCTTTTTAGTAGAGATAGGGTCTCACTCACTCTTGCTCAGGCTGATCTTGAACTCCTGAGCTCAGGTGCTCCTCCTGCCTCGGCCTCCAAGAGTGCTAGGATTATAGGTGTGAGCCACTGTGCATGGCCTGAATCCAACTTTTTAAAATTTCACATAAAAGTGAGATCATGTAGTATTTGTCTTTTTGTTAGTGACTTATTTCCCTTAGAATGGAACCTTCAGTTTCATTCATGTTGTCACAAATGACAAGATCTACTTCTTAAAACACTGAATTATTTTCTACTGTGTATACATATGCCATTTCCTTATTCAATCATTCATTTATAGACCATTAGGTTAATTTTATAAATTGGCTATTGTGAATAATGTTGCAATGAACATGGTAAAGGAGACGTCTCATGGAGAGCCTGACCTCAAATCTTTTGAATATATACCTAGAAGGAGGACTGCTAGATCATAATTATAGTTCAATTTTTAGTTTTCTAAGAAACATCTATACTGGTTTTTATTGTGGTTGCACTTTTTACATTTCCATCAACAGTTCACAAGGGTTCCAATTTCTCTATATCCTTGCCGAGGTTTATTGCCTTTTGTTTTTATATTTCTTCTTGTTGGTCAAGTTTGCTGTGGAAGTTCTATATTGAATTTTTCCATGTGGTAATTTTACCAATGATTTATACTCAATACTTAGGGAATAAATGGAGTACTACATATTACTAAAACATCTCAGAGTAAACTTTAAAAAGACCAATCACAAATAATTTTACTGTGCTAGTGACGTATTCCTTTCAAAACATGAAAAAAGAGGAGGTTATTGAAAGTTTCTGCATATCTTACATAAGTTATCCTTGAAGTTTTGTTGATCTCATTGCCTTCAGTAAAGCAGATCCTTTAACAGTTTCTATTACTTTGTTCTTGTTTTTCTTTTTTTTTCCCTACAGAATATGAATGTTTATTTAAAAAAAGATTACTTTTCTTTTTTAAACTGGGATACACTGATGTACGTAATGTAACAATATCTTCTGAAAAAATAGGTTACATATACTCAGAAATATGAGTAACGACCTTCTTTTCTTTATTTCTTTTTTTTTTTTTTTTAAAGATAAAGTCTCATTTTATCACACTTGGTAGAGTGCTCTGGCATCACAGCTCACAGCAACTTCCAAGTCCTGTGCTTAAGCAATTCTCTTGCTTCAGCCTCTCAAGTAGCTGGGACTACAGGCACCTGCCAGAATGTCGGGCTGTTTTTTCATTGTGGTTTGGCTGAGGCCAGGTTCTAACCTGCCACTCTTAGTGTATGGGGTTGGCGCACCACACTGAGGCACAGGCACCACCCACTGATCTTATTTTCTATAAATTAGACAGAAGAATTTTCAAGTTTAACAACCCTTTCAAAATGGAGCCTGAAATTGCTTGATGATAAGAAGTAAGTCTACAACCAGGCACCACATAGCTAGCACTGCAAATTAAACCACTACCACGCAGCTGCAAACTGCTACTTATATTCACATAGCACTAAACAAAATATATTCAACCAAATCTTTTCAAATGTGTCTTGAGGCTGTAAGAAAAAAAGTTGAATGATACACAAAACTGACAAAAGTGACAACAAAACTATTTAAACATCTCCAAAATTAAGAAAGCAATCATGTTAATTTTTAAAAAAGAAATAAAAAGTCTGATGTATGGCATTTTCCCCAAGACTTTGAGCATTTGTAACTTTCTCTCCACTTAGAACCTTTCCATGTTTGCCAAAGCAGGTCCTTCAAATTAGCAGCTTTGGTATCAGATGAAAGTCCACTAACCCAGATATTTTTATTTATTTTTTATTTATTTTTTTTTTACTTTTTTATTTTTTTTTCATTATAGATAAAAATATGCACCATAGATGTGGCCCAACCCATTACCCTCCCTCCACCCAAGCCTCCCCCCTCCCTTCCCCTTCCTTGGTCCTTTCCTCATAGTCTTATGGTATAGTTGGGTTATAGCCTTCATGTGAAAGCTATAGTTTAGCTTCATAGTAGGGCTGAGTACATTGGATACTTTTTCTTCCATTCCTGGGATACT
>CAUYPK010099065.1:0-14355 GCA_963574355.1 Loris lydekkerianus
AATTATTTTCGTTGCTACTTCATAACTGTAATTTTGCTACTGTTATGAATCGTAATGTAAATATCTGATATGCAGGATGTATTTTCATTGTTACAAAGGAGTCTCAGGTTGAGAACCACTGTTCTAGCTAAATGTTCGCTAGTAACTTGTCTACCTGAAATTTAACCTGTTATAGTGAAGTTAAAGTTCCTAATGAATAGCACCTGTATTCATACTGAATAGTACCTGTAGTACCTATTCATTAATAGTTCCTAATGAATATTTAACTAATATTCCTAATATTTAACTAATATTACTAATTATGTTTTTGGCTCAGTGCCTGTAGCTCAGTGAGTAGGGTGCCAGCCACATACACTGAGGCTGTCAGGTTCGAGCCTGGCCCAGGCCTGCTAAACAACAATGACAACTACAACCAAAACATAGCCAGGCATTGTGGCAGGTGGCTATAGTCCCAACTACTTGGGAGGCTGAGGCAAGAGAATCGCTTGAGCCCAAAGCTTGAGGTTGCCATGAGCTGTGACGCCACTGCACTCTAGCAAGGGTGACATAATAAGACTCAGTCTCAAAAAAAACAGAAAAAACTAATTATGTTTTTCCAGGCATTATTTTAGAACCAATGGCTTTCTATAGTAAGCCATCCTTCCTCTTTTTTTGTTAACGAGCATGAACTAATTAAATCTCCAGGTGAAGACATGGCTGTAATTGGTTGAGATTCCTATTTGACTCATCCAAATATTTAAATTTTTAATTAAATCCTCTAGCTGGGGAAATTCACTAGTCATTCTACTCCAGTTCTCCAACTTGTTTATTAAGACAAATTTCTGGGGCACCAGCCACATACACAGGCTGGCGGATTCAAACCCAACCTGGGCCTGCCAAACAACAATGACAACTACAACCAAAAAATAGTTGGGCGTTATGGTGGGTGCCTGTAGTCCCAGCTACTTGGGAGGCTGAGGCAAGAGAATTGCTTAAGCCCAAGAGTTTGAGGTTGCTGTCAGCTGTGACCCCACAGCACTCTACCCAGGACAACACTCTACCCCCAATCATAAAATTATTTTTGTTGAGACTCTGTCTCAAAAAAAAAAAAAAAAAAAAGACAAATTCCTGGGGCCAAGTATGGTGGCTCACACCTGTAATCCTAGCACTCTGGGGGGCCCAGGTGGGTGGATTGCTTAAGCTCAGGAGTTCGAGACCAATTTGAGCAAGAGCGAGACACTGTCTCTACTAAAAATAGGAAAAACTAGCCAGGTGTACTGGTGTGTAGCTGTAGTCTCAGCTACCTGGGAAACTGAGACAAGAGGATTGCTTAAACTCAGGAGTTTGAAATTGCAATAAGTTATGATGATGCCATTCTAGCCAGGGGCACAGAGTAAGACTTTATTTCAAAAAATGAAAAAAATAAATATTACTTTTTATAAAAAGACAAATTCCTGGGCCCACCCTCAAGAGTTTTTGATTCAGTAGGTCTGGTGTGGGGCCAGAAAATTTGTCCCAGGTTCCCAGTAATCCACACTTTAAGAACTTCTGTTTTAGTTCATGGAGATGGCTCATAGTTAAGGTCTCTTAGTCCGTTAAAAATAGTTTCATTAAGAATCTTAGATGTAATTGGGTCTCTCACAAACTCCTAATCATATATCTAGACCCTAGATGATAAAGCTCAATGTTCAGTTCCCACCAAGCCTGCTCCCTGGGACTTCTAGTTCAGCTCCCACCATGTCCTTCCTCTCAGCCCCACATCCCTGGGGATCCTCCACACACACCCAGTCACCTGGATGGGCCATGATGAAGATGAACAACAGCGTCCAGTCCATGTCAGAGGGTGTCCCAAGAAGACTTGAGCCTGTGAGGTCTGGGTGGAACTGGAATGACCCACTACTTGTGACCAGTCGGGCCTTTGATCACCAGATGGGGGTGTGGAGCTTCCTGTGACACAGAGGACTCACACAAGGCTTGATGCTGTGGCTCATGCCTGTAATTCTAGCACTCTGGGAGGCCACGACAGGAGGATTGCATGAGCTCAGGAGTTGTAAACCAGCCTCAGCAAGAGTGAGACCCCATCTCTACTAGAAATAGCAAAATTATCTGGGCATTGTGGTGAGTACCTGTAGTCCCAGCTACTTGAGAGGCTGAAGCAGAGAATAACATGAGCCCAGGAGTCTGAGGGTGCTGTGAGTTAGGCTGATGCCTTGGCACTCTAGTCTGGGAGACAGAGATTCTGTCTAAAAAAAAAAACAAAAAACAAGAGGACTCATATATCATTTGTCAAGGACCTCAACCACCGGGAGCTCGAGCATCAAATGTGTATTCCCCCTGAGGAGAGAGGATGCTGCTAATGTAGACATTTGGGTCTCGAGGGGGACAAAGGGGAACAGCTTGTGGGCAAGTTTCCTAAGCGTGTGAGGGGGTGGGGGGGCTGAGATGGCTGCTAACCCAAGGGGAGGTAGGCGGATGGGCTGGTGAGACCAGGATGTGGTTCCCCAACCCTCTGAGGTTCAAGAAAACCAGTTCTTTACCCAGAATAAGCCTCTAGGAGCCCTCTGGGCCCAGAAGCCAACCTACTTCCCCTCCCCACTGCTCACCAGTGCCCAGACCCATCCCACCCTTTCCCTTCCTGGAGTCTGATCCCTTACCCCCAACTAGTAGCAGACCCTCTAGGGCTGCTCTAGAATGTCTATGAGAGGATTAGAAGGAAGCTGATTGCTGAGAGGTGGGGTGAAGGGTTACTGTGGACTATCTGGAAGCTGTATTTGCATAGCTATCATCCTGTTTTACTTTGATAGTGTTTGTTGTTTGTTTTTGTGGGGGGGTTAATTTTTTAAAGTCTTTTATTTTTATAGAGATAGGGTCTCACTTTGTCACTCAGGTTGGAGTATAGTGGCTTAATCATAGCTCACTATAACCTCCAACTCCTGGGCTCTAGAATTCTTCCTGCCTCAGCCTCCTGAGTAGCTGGGACTACAGGGGCGTGCTACTACACCCGGTTATGAAATTACCCTTACAATTAATAAAGAAGTGCAATCTGAGAACCGTGGCAAGGTCCTAGCTAAAAATTAGACACGGACCCAGCTAAAAATAATGACAATAATTAGCCACTTTCCCCTTGTTAGCTTCTTTATAATTGCCATTCTGGACTCACATAGCCAGTGGTCACAAAGATTCTTAACTTTCTTTGTAGATAACATCACCCTTCAGAACCTAAAGGTAGTTTTTGACGTATCTTGAAGAGTCTAGACCAGGGGTCCTCAAACTGAGGCCCACGGGCCACATGAGGTGGTGTGATTGTATTTGTTCCCGTTTTGTTTTTTACTTCAAAATAAGATATGTGCAGTGTGCATAGGAATTTGTTCATAGTTTTTTTTTAAACTATAGTCCAGCCCTCCAACGGTCAGAGGGACAGTGAACTGGCCCCCTGTTTAAAAAGTTTGAGGACGCCTGGTCTACACCATACCAAGGAAGAAATGGTTCCTTGAACTCAGCCAATTACCAAATCTATTGCTTAATACTTTGCCCACCAAACTATCCTTAAAAATCTTGTCTTCGGGTGGCGCTATAGCTCAGTTGGCAAGGCGCCAGCCACATACACCTAGGGTGGCAGGTTCAAATCTGGCCCAGGCTTGCTAAGCAACAATGACAACTGCAACCAAAAATAGCCAGATGTTGTGGTAGGTGCCTGTAGTCCCAGCTACTTGGGAGGCTGATGCAAGAGAATCTCCTAAGCCCAAGAGTTTGAGGTTGCTGTGAGCTGTGATGCCACAGCACTGTACCCAAGGTGACAGCTTGAGACTCTATCTCAAAAAAAAAAAAAAAAAAAAAAAAATCTCGTTTCCCAAATTCTTGGGGAGGTGGACACTTCCACATTCCTGCTTAGCATTCTGCAGAATTAAACACCTTTTTTTCTGCTGTAACATCTGCTGTCTCTGTGTTACAGGCTTCCTCTAGAACAGTGGCAATGAACCTGGGTAGGTGGTAACAGCTGTACTTTGATGGTGTTGACTTGAGCAGTGTGGCAGAGGAGTGAGTGCAGCTGATAGAGAAGTTAGGACTCATTCGTATTCAGATCTCCATTAAAGGAATACACCCTAGGAGTGAACAGCTTTATCTAGTACCTTCCCCAGGGACTTATCACCCCTTGAGAAATCCACTCATTTGTATTTTATTCACCATTTAACTCACATTTACTGAGAAGCTACAAAGCATGCATTACATAAAAAGTGATTTTACACACACAAATGAAAGACACAGTGCATTACACATAACTGCAGGGTCACACAGGCATACTGTGGAGATATTTCAGTTTTAGTTCCAAACTACTACAATAGAGCGAGTCACAGATTTTTGGTTTCCCAGAGTGCATATAGAAGTTATGTTTCAATCCTAGTACTATGGGAAGCCAAGACAGGAGAATCACTTGATGCCATTAGTTTGAGACCTGCCTGAGCAAGAGCAAGGCCTCTGTCTATACAAAAATTGAAAAATTATGGCTGGGTGTGGTGGCTCACACCTGTTATCCCAGGACTCTGGAAGGCCAAGGTCGGTCAATCACCTGAGCTCTTGAGTTCAAGACCAGCCTGAGCTAGAGCAAGATCCTGTCTCTAAAAATAGCCAAGCATCGTGGTGGGTGCCTGTAGTCCCAGCTACTCAGGAGGTTGAGGCAAGAGAATTGCTTAAGCCCAAGAGTTTGAGGTTGCTGTGAGCTATGACACCATAGCACTCTACTGAGAGTGACAAATTGAAACTGTCTCAAAAAAAAAATATTTTTTTTTTGGAAAAATTATCCAGGGATGGTGACAAGTAGTTTTAGCTACTCAGGAGGCTGAGACAGGAAGATTCCTAGAACCAAGGAGTATGGTAGCTCACACCTGCAATCCCAGCACTTTGGGAGATAGGGAAGATCACTAGAGGACAGGAGTTCAAGACCAACCTGGGCAACATCAAGATCTTGTCGCTACCAAAAAAAAAAAAAAATTATGTTTTTTTGAGACAGAGTCTCTAGCTGTCACCCTGGGTAGAGTGTCATGGTATCATCATAGCTCACAGCAACATCCAACTCTTGGGTTCAAGCGATCCTCTTGCCTCAGTTTTTCTACTTTTGGTAGAGATAGGGTCTCACTTTTGTTCAGGCTAATCTCGAACTTGTGGGCTCAAGCAATCCACCCACCTTGGCCTCCCAGACTGCTAGGATTATAGGTGTGAGCCACTGCGCCTGGACTCTACAAGTAAAATTTTTTTAAAAATTAGCTGGATGTGGTGGTGAGCCTCTGTATTCCCAGACATTTGGGAAGCTATCTTAAACCCAGTAGTTTTTGGTTGCAATGAGCTATGATAATGTCACTGTACTCTAGCCCAGGCAACAGAGCCAGGCCTTATCTCATCCATTAGAGGCAACTCATCATCTGTTCAAGTTTTATCATCAGATTGCAGCAATTCGGTCACATCTTCAGGCTCCACTTCTATTTTAGTTCTCTTACTATTTCTGTAGTTACTTCCTCCATTGAAGACTCTCAAAGTCACCCAGCAGGACTAGAATCAACTTCTTCCAAAATTCTTGTTAATGTTAATATTTGGCCTCCCTCCATGAATCATAAATGTTCATTTTTATTTTAATTAGTTAATTAATTTTTTTTTTTTTAGGTTAGCAAGCCCAGGCCAGTTCAAACCCACCACCTGGGCTACATGGGACCGGCATTCTAACCACTGACCTACTGGCAGCCCTATAAATGTTCTTTTTTTTTCCTTTTTTTTTTTTTTGAGACAGAGTTTCACTGTGTCACTCTCGGTAGAGTGCTATGGCATCACAGCTCGCAGCAACCTCAAACTCTTGGGCTTAAGAGATTCTCTTGCCTCAGCCTCCCAAGTGAATGGACTACAGGTGCCCACCACAACGCCTGGCTGTTTTTTGTTGCAGTTGTCATTAGTGTTCTGCTGGCCTGGGCCAAGTTCAAACCTGCCAGCCTTGGTGTATGTGGTTGGCACTGTAACCAGTGTGCTACAGGTGCCAAGTCCCCATAAATATTCTTAATGGTATCTAGAATGCTGAATTCTTTCCAGAAGATTTTTCCTTTACTTTGCCCTGCTCCATCAGAGGAATCACGATCTATGTCAGCTATAGCCTTGCAAAATGTATTTCTTTTCTTTTTTCTTTCTTTTTTGAGTTTCACTATGTCACCCTCGGTAGAGTGCTGTAACGTCACAGCTCACAGCAACCTCAAACTCTTGGGCTTAAGCGATTCTCTTGCCTCAGTCTCCCAAGTACCTGGGATTACAGGTGCCCACCACAACACCCAGCTATTTTTTTGTTGCAGTTGTCCTTATTATTTAGCTGGTTACCCTTGGTAGAGTGCTGTGGCATCATAGCTCACAGCAACTTCAAACTCTTGGGCTCAAGGGATCCTCTTGCCTCACCCTCCCAAGTAGTTGGGACTACAGGTGCCGGCCACAATGCTGGCTATTTGTAGAGATGGGGGTCTCACTCTTGCTCAGGCTGGTCTTGAACCCATGAGCTCAGGCAAATCCACCTGCCTCACCCTCCCAGAGTGCTAGGATTATAGGTGTGAGCCACCACTCCCAGCCTCCTAAATGTTCTTAAACAAGAAGACATGAATGTTGAAATTACTCTTTGATCCATGACCCATAAGAACGGATATTGTGTTAGCAGGCATGAAAACAACATTAATCTCTCTGCACATGTCCAATAGAGCTCTTGGGTGACTAGGTGCATTATTAACCAACAGTAAAAATTTGAAAGGAATCTTTTTTTTCTGAGCAGCGAGCCTCAACAGTGGGCTTGAAATAGTCAATAAACCATAGTAGCATTCCAACTACCCTGGAGGCTGAGGTAGGAGGATGGCTTGAGGCCAGGAGTTCAAGGCTGCAGTACACTTTGACCAAGCCCGTGAATTGCCACTGCACAGTGGTCTCAACTTCCTGGCCTCAAGTGATCCTCCCACCTCAACCTCCCAAAGTGCTGGAATTACAATTGTGAGCCAGTGTGCCAGACCCATTTCTAGGTTTTAATTTAAAGTGAAAGGCATATGACATTTCCTTTCACTTGAACACTTAGAGGTTATTGTAGGTCATTAATTGACCCAATTTTTTTTTTTTGTGAGACAGAGCCTCAAGCTATCACCCTGTGTAGAGTGCTGTAGCATCACAGGTCACAGCAACCTCCAATTCCTGGGCTCAAGCGATTCTCCTGCCTCCACCTCTCAAGTAGCTAGAACTACAGGCACCTGCCACAACGCCCGGCTATTTTTTTTTTTTTTTTTTGGTTGCAGCCATCATTGTTGTTTGGCGGGTCCGGGCTGGATTCGAACCTGCCAGCTCAGGTTTATGTGGCTGGCGCCTTAGCCGCCTGAGCCATAGGTGCCGAGCCTAATTGGCCCAATTTTAATATTGTGTCTCAGGGAATAGGGAGGCCTAAGGAGAGATAGAGAAACAGAGGAACAGCTGATTGCTGGATCAGTCAGAACACACAACATTTATCAATTAAATTGTTATCTTATGTGAGTTGGTTCGTGGTACCCCAAAACAATCACAATAAGAACATCAAAGATCATTAATCACAGATCATCATTATGGATAAAATAATAATTAAAAATTTGAAATATTGCCGGGTGTGATGGCTCACGCCTATAATCCTAGCACTCTGGGAGGCTGAGGCGGGTGGATTGCTTGAGCTCAGAAGTTCAAGACCAGCCTGAGCAAGAGTGAGACACCCACCTCTACTAAAAATAGAAAAACTGAGGCAAGAGGATTGCTTGAGCCCAAGAGTTGGAGGTTGATGTGAACTATGATGCCCCGGCACTCTATTCAAGGCAACAGTTTGAAAATCTGTCTTAAAAAAAAAAAAAAAAAAAAACGGAAATATTGCAAGAATTACTAAAATGTGATGCAGACACAAAGTGAGCACATGCTATTGAAAAATGGTGCCAATTGCCAGGCTCACACCTGTGATCCTAGCGCTTTGAGAGGCCAAGGCAGGTAGATCACTTGAGCTTAGAAGTTCCAGACCAGCCTGAGCACGAGTGAGACCCTGTCTCCATTAAATATAGAAAAACTAGTAGGGCATTGTGGTGGGCACCTATAGTCCCACCTACTTGAGAGGCTGATGTAAGAGGATTTCTTGAGCCCAGGAGTTTGAGGTTGTTGTGAGCTATGATGCCACAGTACTCTACCCAGGACGACACAGTGAGACTCTGTCTCAAATAAACAAAAAAAGAAAAAAATGGTGCCAATGGACTTGCTCAACACAGGGTTGCCACAAACCTTCACTTTTTAAAAAATACAATTATCTGTGGTGCACAATAAAACGAGATATGCCTAAACAAGGATTAACACAAGGATTAGCACAATCACTCTCACTATTACACAGCTATAAGAGATAACAGGGCACACAGAGGAGAAGGGTTACATGTAACAAGTCAGGGAAAACATGTGCCAACCCCTCACCACACTATTTCTGGTTCCTTTCATATTAATACAGATTTTTCCCGTTTGTGTCTGTGTTTTAACACTTTAACAATATGTTTGTAGGTTATCCAGTTCCCACCCATCACTGCAGCAATTCGGAGCTTTCTTTTGGAGAAGCAGTAATCTCTGAGTTCATGCCTATAACCCTAGCACTCTGAGAGGCCAAAGCAGATGGATTGCCTGAGCTCAGGAGTTCCAGACCAACCTAAGCAAGAGGGAGACCCTGTCTCTAAAAATAGCCAGGTGTTGTGGCAGGTGTCTGTAGTGCCAGCTACTCAGGAGGCTGAGGCGAGAGAATCACTTGAGCCCAAGAGTTGAGGTTGCAGTGAGCTAAGACAGTACAGCACTCTACGAGGGTGACAAAGTGAAACTCTGTCTCAAAAAAAAAAAAAAAAAGATTGTCAGGATTCAGGCTGAGTTCAAATGCCAGCTCTCCCCAGAACGAGTTATATAACCTTGAACAAATTATTTAAGCCGTCTAGACGACCACACATGCCACACAATCGGGGAAAGACCAACTCAGCCTTCTCCAACCCTCCACCTAGGGCCATCTTAACTGACGGGCGTGAACTGCAGGGCCATGGCAAGGCAAGGGCTGCCCCCTGGTGGTCACACAACAGAGGGGCAGAGGTACCAATGATGGATTTTCTCATCTGGGCCTTAATTTCCAAAGAAACTCTTCCCAGACACTCCAGGAGAGACGACAAGTAGAAAACTTCGGATGGGGCGGCGCCTATGGCTCTGTGAGTAGGGCGCCGGCCCCATATACCGAGGGTGGCGGGTTCAAACCTGGCCCCGGGAAATAGCCAGGCGTTGTGGCTGGCGCCTGTTAGTCCCAGCTACTCAGGAGGCTGAGGAAAGAGAATCGCCTAAACCCAAGAGCTGGAGGTTGCTGTGAGCTGTAACGTCACAGCACTTTACCAAGGGCGACAAAGTGAAACTCTGTCTCAAAAACAAACAAACAAAAGGTTGAAAAAGCTCAGAGCAGGAAAACAGGTGAAAACGTGGAAGGCACTGGTGGTCCCAGCACAGGTGATCTGCCTCCTTGGAGGCTTTTCCTCCAAGGGTTGGCAGGGGTGAGATGTGGGTGACTTCTGCCTTGGCCAAGTCCTTATCAATAGTTTTCAACTAATGAGTGGTTCCCAGATTATGATACATTCAGCCTCTGAACAGCAGCTTCTCCTTCATGGGTCACACCATCTGACCCCACAACCTTCAACCTCTCCTTCTTGCTGTCACTGTTCAGTTCCCATCATATTTACAAGAGTCTGCTCTGACTCTCCATATTCCTCTCTATTTCAACCTCTGCCATCTCCTGCTAGACTTAATGTCCACATACATGACATTTTAAACCTTTGAGATAAGATTTTACACAGCAAAATTCACACATCTTAGGTATAAAGTTTGATGACATTCAGCCGATGTGTATACCCATCTAACCACCTTGCAATTGAGATATACATAATTCCCATCATCCCAGAAAATTTCCCATATCCCTTTCTGGTAAATCCTATTCTCCTCCCAGATGCAACCATTGATTTATACCCCTATTTTAACTTCATATGAATGGAGTCATATACTAGTACATACTCTGGTATCTGACTCCTTTCATTCTGTTTAATGTCTGTGAGATTAACCTATGTTCTTGTATATATCAATAGTTTGGGTCCAGGCATGGTGGCTCACGCCTGTAATCCTAGCACACTGGGAGGCTGAGGCGAGTGGATTGCTTGAGCTCGAGAGTTCAAGACCAGCCTGAGCAAAAGCAAGACCCCCATCTCTACCAAACATAGAAAAACTGAGGGAAGAAGATCACTTGATCCCAAGAGTTGGAGGTTGCTGTGAGCCATGTCACCACAGTACTCTACCCAGGGCAACAGCTGGAGACTGTCTCAAAAAAAAAAAAAAATGAGTTTGTTCCTCTTTACTGCTGAGTAGTAATCCTTTATATAATGCAGCACGCTTGTTGATTATCTCATAATGTACAACCTGGTTCTTTCTTTCTTTTCTTTCTTTTTTTTTTCTTTTTTGAGACAGTTTGAGGTTGCAGTGAGCTAAGACACCACAGCACTCTACCAGGGTGACTGGTAGAGTGTCACTCTCTTGCCCCAGGCTAGACTGCCATGGCATCAGCCTAGCTCATAGAAATCTCAGACTCTGGGGTTTAAATCATCCTCCTGCCTCAATCTTGCAAGTAGCTGGGACTACAGTTGCCTGCCACAATGCCCAGCTATTTTTTTCTATTTTTAGAGAGACAGGGTCTCCCTCTTGCTCCTGAGCTCAAGCAATCTTTCTGCCTCAGCTTCCCAGAGTGCTAAGATTACAGGTATGAGTCATCATGCCTGGCCTGTTTTTATTTTTTTGTTACCATTTATCAATTCTACTGTGAGTGTTCTTGTACCTATCTCCCAAATGCCTTCTCAATACCCTAAGTGTGTAACTTTACAGTTGCTTCAAATTGTCCACTCCAACCATCACCCTGACTCTCCATGACCTACACTTTGGACCCTGTCACAATCCACACTTTTCCACTGTGGAATCTTATTTCCTCATTCACAGGGACATAGCCATCAGGTCTGAGCCACTTCCTACCCTATAAGCTTCCATACCCTAAACAGATGCTTTCACATCATTCTCCTGTTAGAAGACTTTTGGGATTTTTTTTTTTTTTTTTTTTTTTTTTTGAGACAGGGTCTCCTTCTGTCACCCAGGCTAGAGTGCAGTCACATCATTATAGTTCTGTAACCTTAAATTCTTGGGCTCAAACAATGATCCTCCCTCAGTCTCCCAGGTAGATGTGACTATAGGTGCCACCACCACACCCAGCTAATTTTTCCCTTTTTTTTTCCCCTTTAGACAGAGTCTCACTATGTTACCCTCGGTAGAGTGCTGTACCGTCACAGCTCACAGCAACCTCAAACTCTTGAGCTTAAGTGATTTTCTTGCCTCAACCTCTCAAATAGCTGGGACTACAGGCGCCTACCACAACACCCAGCTTTTTTGTTGTTTTTGTTGTTGTTGTTATTGCAGTTGTCATTGTTGTTTGGGCCGGGTTCGAACCCACCAGCCTCGGTGTATGTGGCCAGCTCCCTACTCACTGAGTTACGAGCACTGCCTAATTTTTCCCTTTGTTGTAGAGATGGAGTCTCACTTTTGCTCAGGCTGGTTTTGAATTCCTGCCCTCCCACCTCAGCCTCCCAAAGTGCTAGGATTACAGACATATGCCTGTTCTTTACCACTTTTTTAAAAAATACACTTTAAGGGCAGCACCTGTGGCTCAGTGAGTAGGGCGCTGGCCCCATATACCGAGGGTGGCGGATTCAAACCCGGCCCTGGCCAAACTACAACAACAAAAAAACCCCACGAGTAACAACTATACAAAGCATTCCATTTGGGATGGACTATGCATTAGGCAGCTGTGAGCTGTGATGCAGCAGCACTCTAGTGAGGGCACCAAAGTGAGACGCTGTCTCAAAAAAAAAATAATAATAGAGGGCGGTGCCTGTGGCTCAGTGGGTAGGGTGCCGGCCCCATATACCAAGGGTGGTGGATTCGAACCCAGCCAAACTGCAACAAAAAATAGCCTGGCGTTGTGGTGGGTGCCTGTGGTCCCACCTACTCAGGAAGCTGAGGCAAGAGAATCACCTAAGCCAAGCAACCAAGCACCTAAGCACCTAAGCAACCAAGAGCTGGAGGTTGCTGTGAGCTGTGACACTACAGCACTCTACTGAGGGCAACAAAGTGAAACTCTGTCTCTAAAAATAATAATAATAATAATACACTTTAAAATTATTATTACTATTTTCTGAGATGAAGTCTTGCTATGTTGCTGAGGCTGGCCTTAAAATCCCGAACTCAAGCAGTTCTCACACTTCGGCCTCTTAAGTAGCTAGGATTGTAAGCGTGCGCCATTGCTCCCAGATTCCTGCCACAGCTACAGTTGTCACTACTGCTTATTCTCTCTCAAGTCCCCAGTCTATATCTCCACCTCGGGCCTTTTTCTTGAGGTCTGAGTCCAAATTGTAGAATATCCAACTTCCCCCTAGAGGTCTCCCCTGAATATTCCACAGGCCTTTTCAAAATTATTAGTGTCAACTGGGGGCAATGGCTCACACCTGTAATCCTAGAACTTTGGGAGGCCAAGGCAAGAGGACCACTTGAGGCTGGGACCACTTGAGATCAAAATCATAAGTGTTCACCCAGACTTGGTTAGTTTCCTATAATCCCTGTCTCGGTGAATAAAAACATAATGCATCCAGTCACTTAAGGCAAAAACCTGGGATTTCTCCTGCTCTGCATTCTGCCTCAATTCCCTCATCCAAACAACCTCCTTGTCCTGTCCATTCTGCCTCCGAAAAACTGAGGGCGTTTTTCTTTACCTCTTCATTCCAACTGCTAGTTAAGGTAGTGTAGTTTCTGCTGGTATTGAATGGTATTGAGTAGAACTACACTATCAGAGGTCAAAGTCTTAATGCTCACTGAGCATTAAGGTTCAGTTATCTATTCAGCATTATTATTTCTTTTCTTCTGTTTTTTTAATTGTTAGTTATTTAGACAGTCTTGCTCTGTCATCCCAGCTAGATACAGTGGTGTCATCATAGCTCACAGCAACCTCAAACTTCTGGGTTCAAGTGATCCCCCTGCCTCA
This sequence comes from Loris lydekkerianus, assembly GCA_963574355.1. Taxonomy (NCBI): domain Eukaryota; kingdom Metazoa; phylum Chordata; class Mammalia; order Primates; family Lorisidae; genus Loris; species Loris lydekkerianus. Next base: position 13,121 of record CAUYPK010099065.1, read on the forward strand.
ATCTTCCAAGTAATTGGGACTACAGGTACCTACCACCACACCCAGCTAACTTTTCTATTTTCAGTAGACATGGCGTCTCAGTCTGACTCAGGATGATCTCAAAGTCCTGACCTCAAGAGGCTTCCCACTTCAGCCTCCCAAAGTGCCAGGAAAATAGGTGTGAGCCCCCACATCCAGCACTTCATTGCTCTTAACTGCTCTTTCCCCCATCTCCTACTTCTTATATCTACCACACTCTGTCCTCATCTCTTTCTGTCTCACCACTTTTATTCACATTACTTGTTTATTCTACACATCTCCACCTACATTCCACATTTCTCCACACCTCTCTCTCTCTCACAGACACTTCTGCTTATTTATTTATTCAGCATGCATTTAGTGAGCGCCTTCCACATGCCGTACATCCTGCCTCCCCGTCTTTCTCTCTCTCTCTTCCACCATCTCTCTACACATCACTTTCAGCTTCCCCATCATTTTCCATGTTTTCTCTTCCCATCCCTCTGCATCTATGTACCTCATTCTCCCTCCACCCCATTTCTCTTCCCCTCTTCCTCCTTCATTTCTCTCTGTGTGGAAGAGTGAAGAAAGGATGGTGATGTGCTCATCACTTCCCTCTGGGAGCCAATTATCCTTCCACCAAGAGGCCTTCCTCAACTCTGCCGGGCTCGCTGGCACTGCTCCCACTAACCTTTGGACTCATCATCATCATCATCTATACTATTAGAGGAAGATTTACAGCTCTCAGAAACTGATCTGATATATAAGCAGGCAAAAAATTATGAAAGACATAGAAGAGTGAAAACAAGCTTGATCCAGTGGAAATGCATAGAATCTTAAAATTAGAAAAATTAGAAAATACACATTCTTTTAAGTTACACACAAGCATTTAGAGAAATGAATCAAAATTATATAAAATGTAATTACTGACCAAAATTTATTTTCTTTCTCTTCCTTCCTTCCTTTCTTCCTGCTTTCCTCCCTTTCTTCTTTCCTTTCTTTTTTCTTTGAGACAGGGTCTCACTGTGTTACCCAGGCTACAATGCAGTGGTATAATCATAGTTCACTGTAACCGCAAACTCCTAGGCTCAAATGATCCACCTGTCTCGGCCTCCTGAGGAGCTGAAACTATACATGCACGCCACCAGATTTGGCTAATTTTCTTTCTTTTTTCTTTCTTTTTTTAGAGACAGTCTCACTTTGTCACCCTCAGTAGAGTGCTATGGCATCACAGCTCA
>CAUYPK010099068.1:0-11166 GCA_963574355.1 Loris lydekkerianus
TTAGAATTACTTTTTTTTTTTTATTGTTAAATCATAACTGTGTACATTAGCGCAATCAAGGGGTACAATGTGCTGGTTTCATATACAGTCTGAAATATTCTCATCAAACTGTTCAACATAGCCTTCATGGCATTTTCTTAGTTATTGTATGTAGACATTTGTATTCTGCCTTTAATAAGTTTCGCCTGTACTCATTCTAAGGTGGGGCCCCACCCATGACCCTCCCTCCACCCTAACCTCCCCCCTCCCTTCCCCTTCCTTGGCCCTTTCCTCATAGTCTTCTGCTATAGTTGGGTTATAGCCTTCGTGTGAAAGCTATAATTTAGCTATAAATTAGCTTCATAGTAGGGCTGAGTACATTGGATACTTTTAATTAACCAAGTTTCCCTGAGTGCTTCTCTTCTCTTTAGTGAGCAAGGTGGTAAATAATAGAAGCCATGATATTATGCTTCCAGGACTTTATGCCTCCCTCTAGGAGACTCATGATTAAGAGAAGAAATAGTCTTGGACATGACATTTTAATCATCCTTCCTTAAAGGGCTGCAATTTCTATTTGGATGCATTAATTTGTGCTGCTGGCTAGGCTGCTTTGTAAATGGAAGTGTTATTCAACACTTGGACAGTGGTGTGTGTGTGCTGTATCTTGTAAGCAAAAGAGGGAGGAAGACTCTGTGTTCCCTAGCACCCCTGTGGCTCCCCACAGCATCTATCCGAGCTCTGCACCCAGGAAAACTTAGAGAATATGATGTCTGAATGGGAGCATTTCAAATAATTGGAGATCCAGAAATATCTTTGTGAGTGTCTATCAGAAATAGCAAAGTCATTAATTATAATAATATAATATCTTCTCTTTTTTGAGATACAGTCTCACTCTGTTGCCTTAGTATCAGCCTTAGTCACAGCAACCTCAAACTCCTGGGCTCAAGCAATCCTCTTGTTTCAACCTCCTAAGTAGCTGGGGCTACAGGTGCCCACCACAATGCCCAGCTAAATTTTCTATTTTAAGTAGAAATAGGACCTTGTTCTTGCTCAGGGTGGTCTCAAACTCCTGAACTCAAGTGATCCTCCCACCTCAGAGTGATAGGATTATAGGCGTGAACGACTGATCCTGACCATAATAATATATCCAATAATAATATCTAATGTTTATTGAGTATTTGCTGTGTATCAGACACTGAACAAAATATTTTAAAGCATTATCTCATTTAATTTTCATGATATTTACTATGGCATTTAAAAAAGTATGTGTGTGTGCGTGTGTGTGTGTGTACACTGGCACCCTTAGATTCTTGGGTATTGCCCTTTGATATTTTTTGTAGCCTAAAAAAGTAGTGAAGGCATGAAAAGATAATTGCTTTTTGCATAGAATTCCCCAGCAGCCATGGGAAGATAAGGAAAACAGAAAACAATGCAACAGGACAAAGCCCACCACAAGCCCACCAAGCCCACTACAACAGCTATCAGCTCAGACTCGCCTCAGCTGGGCTCCATGACAATCATGGGGATAAAAGTGAAAAGGGGGATAAAATGGACCCTTCAGAAATACCTTTCCTGGCCAGTTAGTCTAAACAGGCTCTCCTTCCTCAAGCCCCTGGACCCTGCCTGCTGTCCCCTGGTAGTTAGGACTCTAACCCATGCATGATGATTGCTTATTCACATTGCTCTGGCAGGATTAGACTGGATACTCCCTGAGGTCAGGACGGCAGGGAGCCCTGCTGTGTCTCCAGTACTTGGCACAAAGCAGGTGTTCAATGAATATCTATCAAATATTTAATAAATGAACAAGAGCAGACTCCAAGAAGAATTGAAAAAAAATGATTAGACAAGAGAAGATGTTGATGAAAACAAAGAAGAGCACCTGCATTAAAAACAGGTGGCCTCTTAGTAAAACACAGAGATGAAAGCTTCCGTCCCTCCTGCCCCTTGCTCCCAAGCTACTGTGTTTAAGCCTCAGTTAACACGACTTAGCAAAGCAGCAGGCATAGGATGGGAGAACACACTGTTTCTAACCACACAAGAGGCCTCATTTTCAAAAAGGAGGAGACAAGAGTAGTCTCCAATTCACTTTTCCTTCCCATGCTTAATGGTGTCTACAGATTTTATCTGTTCATTTTTATTGACTGCTTAGTATTTTTGGCCTCCGAACAACATTCCTATAACTTAAGTCTCAGAGATTAGAATAATATCTCAAATACCCTTCAAATTATTCGCCCAGTGCCTCTAAAAACAATTGGTCAAATTATTCATTTCTTTAACAAACACCCACTATGTGTAGAGCCTTTGTCATGTTTTCAGAAACCCCTGCAGAGCCCTCCAGGCATCACCATTTTTGGTGAACACCTGTTCAGTGTTCCTTTTCTGTAGAAGCAACTGACAGTTTATATTAAATCACTGAGTTTATTTTTCATTCATCTCACCAGCTGTAAATCAGCTTTCATAATATTCTTTAATGTCATGGAAAATTTCCTGTGGGTTATGTTGTCCTGTCCTTTTCTGTCTTAAAGCAGAAAGCAGGAAAAAAAAAAAAAAAAAAAAGAAAAGAAAAAGAAGTCTGAGGACATCTGGTACTTGTGCCTGTGGGAAACAAGACTCCATGTTCCTTTCACTTCTGCCTTTACCACAAGGACACAGCAAGAGAACAAGAGATAGGGATGAATTTGTCAAGTGATGATACAGTAAGAGATTACCATAAATTTGTTCCAAATTTTTATGCTTAAACTTATCATTAAATATATATCTTAAAAACATTCCAAATCTCTTCAGCATGTGTTTTGGTCTCACATTCAGCCAAAATGTTCCCCCCTCCATGTCACTGCTGCCCCCACCCACTGAATTTATTACTCTTATAGAAGATTGGGTTAGTAGAATTTAAGGAGGATAAAAATCCCTAGAGGAGATTGTTGAAACCATACATTTCTGGATCCCAGCCTTAGAAATGCTGACTCAGTAAATCAAACTGAATGAGCACCACAGCTGATTCAGGCACAAATGGTCTGAGAACTCAAAATGAGGTGTGTTGCCATGGGAGATGAACTTAAGCAGCTCCAGAGATTGTCCAATATCATCCAGCCTGTGACCTTTCCAGGACTTTGTTTCATCCTCTAAGATGAGGAAAAACTTGAAAGACTTCAAGAAGGGCCAAACCTGGTAGCTCACACCTATACTCTCAGCACTTTGGAAGGCCAAGGCAAGAGGATGGCTTGTGTAGGGAGATCCATATCCACAAAAAATAGAAAAATCAGTCAAACATGGTGGCTCACACCTGTAGTTCTACCCTTTCAGGAAGTTGAGCTGGAAGGATCGCTTGAGACCAGCAGTTCAAAGACACAATGAGTTATGATTGTGCAACTGCACCACAGCCTAGGTGATAGAGTGAGACACTGTCGCTAAGAAAAAATAATAAAATGAAGTATCATTTCAGTTTAAGTTGTGTTTGGTAATGATAAGAAGAATTGGAATGAATAAGGAAAGATGAGCAAAATTCAGAGAAAGATCAGGAGTTAGGGAAGTACCTTGGTGTGGAAAATGGTGCAGGCAATAGGATATCTAAATATTTGTACTTTTGTGTAACTTCCAATCCCTGAGGTTTCTATTAAGTAAAGTCACAAATTGCATTTGTATTCTCAAGTTGTCAGGAAACAAGTTCCTAAATGTATGGTGCTTCCAAGGGCTGTCAGAAAAATAAATATACAGATATAGACCCAACTCTTCATTAGTTCATCTTTTAAAGGAGAAGGTAGGAGAGGAAATGTATGTACAACATTTATAACAAAAATTATTGATCAACATAACAATGACAACATTTGATAAACACCATTCATTCTATTGCCATGTAATATTTATGAGTACTTACTAGTTTTCTCATTTAAATATATTTATTAAATACCCACTATGAACTTAGAACACAAAGACTAACAAGATGAGAGAGCTATTAAACTTCTCCCCAAAACTTCCAGTTTACAGAGACAGATATGAATAAGCTTTTATAAGATATAATTAAACATGATAATTGCTTTAAATACAAGAGTTTCTAGAATGTGTGCAGTGCCTCTAATAGTAGGTAGAGATGGGTCGAAACTATCTCAGCTTATAATGGTCAACTAAATTCTAACTACAGAGTGATACATAACTATGCACTATTGTCATTAAGTACAATATTGTGAGCAATAATTGCTTGCCCCAGAAGGGTGTTATTTTCTATAAGATTGTAGCAGACATATGGAAAATATGTATACTTCTATACCAGGAGGTATTCTAGAAAGTTCACAGAATCATTTAGAATAGTAAAAACTTGGGACAAAAAACTTAGAGAACTGTCAATCATACCGTGAATTATTTTTTAAACTCTGGTATATTCAGATAATACAGACTATATTACAAAAGTGAAATCATTGAAGTACACCTACAAGAAACATTGTTATGTCACAAAAATTTTATGTTGACTATAAAAAAAATCTAGAATGGAAAAGTATAGGTTGCATGATTTCTTCTCTTAAAAGGTGCAAAAACATGAAAAAATCAACAGATGATAAACTATAGGAAATATAGGCCAATGTGGCTAATATAGGCTAATAGTGGCTCTCACCTACAATCCTAGCACTTTGGAGACCAAGGTGGGAGGATAGTTTGAGACCAGGAGTTTGAGGTCAGGCTGAGCAACATAGTCAAACCCTGTCTCTACAAAAAAAAAAAAAAAAATTTTAAGTTGCTAGATGTGGTGGCATACATCTGTCCCAACTATTCAGGAGGATGACTTGAGCTTAGGAGCTTGAGGTTGCAATCAGCTCTGATGATGCCACTGCACTTGAACCTGGGCAACAGAGGGAGACTTCCTCTAAAAAAAAAAAAAAAAAAAAAGAAAAAGAAAAAAAAAAACAGAAAAAAATTAAGAGACTGACATAAATTTAATATAGTGATTCTTATGGAGAGACCCATGGGATTTCAAAAGTAAAGGCAATACTTTTTAGTTAAGTTGACCAGGGGTAAGTACATGGGGTTCATTGAATCATTACTCTTTATACTTTATATATATTTCATAAATAAGCTTATGTAGATACTGAATGCTCCACGAAACCAATTTGAAATAAAATATAATGTACTCGGGGACCTTCAAAACAAGATAAAGCATTTTCTTTGTTTTCTTATTCACCTTGTATCTAAACTAAACTGAATATGAATGTTTCAAATCTTCCTTTTGCATAAACATATTATCACAACTTCAACAAGTTACTTTCACAGAAGCCAATGGACATTCATTTAATCCTTACAGTGTATACCCAGCTTCGCTTTTACTTCTTGGAAAGTCTTGAGCTATATGAGAATATCTATTTGAATTACAATTGATAGAATTATATAAAAAAGAAATCTAACACCTATACTTTTCACATCCTGTAAGTAGGCACAGAATATCAAGTGTCTGTTCCACACAAGCAGTGAGAATGCAAAGAAAATGTACCAAGTACAGAGAAAGATAATCTCTCTTTTCTTGAGGCAACCCAGAGAATTTTTTAGAGGAGATAAAATTTGAATTGAGCCCTAAGAAAGGAACTGAAATTAGTAAGGGGAGAAAAGGCAAGGATGGGGGCAAGACCTTTCAGGCAGAGAAAGGTGTAAAGGTCCCAAGCTAAGAGATAGGAAATAGTTTAATACAACCAGAATGAAAGAGGGAAGATGGCTGTAAGTTCTAAGGGCTGAAAGGACATGTGCACTAAACTGGGGACTCAGAGCTTTACCCCGAGAGCTCTGGGGGCCCCATGGAATTAATTAAGGGGGTAGTGCCATGCTGAGATTTGTATTCCAGAGTGGCCTTCAACTTGGATTTGATATCTGAACAGAGGGCAACAGACTAGATGGAGGTAGACAGACAAGTCTGAAGACTGTAGCAGTTATCCAAGGAAGAAATAATGTTGGAATCAACTAAGGCACTGGGTATGGAGATGGGGAAAAAAGGAGTAAAATTAAAGAATTATTAAGGGGGTACAATCTACAGAGTTTAACTACTGATTGGATGAAGCAGCCATGGATGGACAAGGTGCAGAAAAAGTCTTCAAAGATACAGAGATTTCTGGTAATAAAATTTAGAAAGACTTTAAACTGATTCAATTTTAACTCTATCTGATATCAGATGGTTAATATGAAAATAAACAGACAAAAAATGAAAATGTCAGCATTATTTTAACAATTAATAAGTATTAATCAAGTATGTATTAATATTGTTCTGTCAGATGATACAGAAGTTGCCAGAAATATTTCATAGTCCTTGTCCTAAAAATGCCCTGGGTCTGAGGGGTGGACTAGTCAGGTAAATAACATTGACATGTGATGAGATGTCACAGAAGCATGAAAGGTTCCTGGAGCAGAGACACTGGGGCTGCTCAATGATGAAAATTTACATTTTTTGATCATCAGAAGCATCAATTTCATGAGAACTAGCCTATTATTTGAATACCTACACGTGCCAAACTCTGTGAATATGCTTTATGTTATACAGTTGCCACAGAGCACAAGATACTAAAAGTTATTTTTAAATTGTCCCTATCTCTTTTCCCATTCAAGGATCTTAATTACTCCAACAGTATTCTAATTAATTATATGGCTTATCTGGAGCACATACATTTCTGTTTGACTAAGTAATAGTACTTTTGCAGTTTCCCAGTCCCCTCCTCCCCCCGGTACAATTATCCAAAGCACACAATTATGTTAATGAATAAAAAAGATGTAAAAGGTAACCTTTTACAAAGGTACACATTTGTACTGTTAATTATAGCACCTAATTTATATTGTTCCCATTAATGATAGATTTAGCTCTTAACAAGATTTTAAGGAAACATTGACAGATTGCAAAACCTATCCTTACGTTTGTTCTCTAGTTAACAGCCCAGATGCATGTTAACCACCAAACTAGTGTTTGTTTGTTTGTTTTATTGTTAAATCATAGCTGTGTACATTAGTGCAATCAAGAGGTACAATGTGCTGGTTTCATATACAGTCTGAAATATTCTCATCAAACTGTTCAACATAGACTTCATGGCAAACTAGTGGTTTTACATAGGACAAAGCCTGAGGTCACTTGGAGCAGCATGTTCATCAATGTACCCTTTGTGCGTCACCCTATGGGACCTTCCAGAACCCTGTCTAGGAGGTAAACTAAATGCATTTCTCCAGCACACAGCCTGGCTTCCTCCATGTGCTGCCTAGCGGTTGGGAGACACATGGTAATGTGCATGTGACTAATATCACACAGAGGTAGGTCTAACCTAAAAGATATTTTCTATCTCAGATCATCTGTACACTTTGGCAACAGATGTTTATGACAGCACCATTGATCGTGCAAAAGATTTTCTGTATTATAGTTTATGTATAACTTTAGTCACATGTTATACAGATTTATATATAACTCAAAAAATCAAGTTTTCATGAACTGCAAAATCTGTCTAGCTCCAAGACTGTGCTCTGTTTACCATCCGTACAGGTTGTTTTCATGGCGTCAATCATTTTCCCAATTAAACTCCAAGCTTCTTAAAGGCAGGTGCCATGCCTTATATTTGTTCCGCAAACCCTAAGATGCTGTACACAAGATATGGACAAAACAGTTCTGCATTAGGCTTCATCACTTGCCATCTGCCAATTTAAGGCAAAAATCTCTTAATTTTTTTGAGCTTAAGTTTGTTGTGTAAAAGAGAGAATATCTTTTGAGGATTGAATGAGACGATGAATCTAAATAATGCTCTTGGCCTTAATAAACTACCAAACAATTAGAAAGTGTAGTAATAATACACTATGCATATGTCCAAGCAGTATATTCATACAATCTCATATAATCTTTTTACTATTGCTGTTTATGAGTAATCAGTAAAGATAATCCCTCATGTTTATGTGGCAAGCTTCACAGAGCAACAATTTCTGAAAGAGAAGAAAATATGTTTTGCATGATTAGCACAGTGTTAGGTGGCCATAATCTTACAGGTTTTTTATAATGATAAAGCCCCACATTACAAATTATCTTCAGTTATTACAGTGCTAAGGAAATCTATGATGTTTACTGATACAATTGATCATATTTAGCTAGAATGAAAAAGTACAGGAAATATTTATATTTTAAAGCAAGGGTGTCTAACCTTTTGGCTTCTCTGAGCTACATTAGAAAAAGAAAAGTTGTCTTGCACACATTAAATACACAAACACTAATGAAAACTGATGAGAAAAAAAAGGCTCCCATGCTTAATTTTTGTGATACCCACCACCGCACATAAGCAAAAAAGTCCTCCCATAATAATTCTAACTATGCAGCACCCCATTCAGAGAGTCTCTTGAAATCATCAAGCAGTTCTCAAATCTGCAATCACTAATATGGAAAATGTACATATCTAAGTAATCAATGTCGTTAGGGTTTTTTTAGTATTTTATATTTTAAAAGTAAAGGAAAAGTGAGCAACGTAATACTAGTGGGATATTTGACATTGTGTGGAAGAAACTAATGTATCACTATCTGGTTTGATGGAAACAGGTGGAATTCCCAGAGAGTTCTCAAGGTACCCATCAGATATTTTGGTACTAATTTTATTCTTAACGTGTTTCATTCTTGAAAATAGTTGCTCACTAATTTAGGTGCTGCCAAAAAGTGATGACACGAATGATGTGTGATTGGGAAGTGAGGGGCACATATCTGTCTCTGCAGGACCTAGGAAAGTCCATTAAAGAGACCTGATCAAATTTTTCTTTAAGTTGAATGTTGAATGTCAGATTGCAGCTCTGTGCATTCCATTTGAAAACTGGCAGTAACTTATGTCGACTAAAAATGGAGTCGCAAATGCACCAAAATATTGATTATTTTCTCCAAAATCTTGCCTCAGTCACTTATTCGGGTCGATGTACGTATCCATTAAAGTAGCCAAAAACTTGTGCTAAATATGCTCCATACACTGAACTTACTATCCAGCGCGACGTGGGGTGGGCGTTTCCTGACCCATTTATGAATGGACGGAGGGGAGGCTGATGATTAACCAAGCTTGAAGTGGCTCCCATGGATCTTCAGAGATGCTGAATGCAAAATGGGGATGGCTGTAAACATCAGAAGCCTCCAGAGGAGAGAAGAGGCAAAGAGATGGCTCTTTGGTCTCCTCCCCCTTTTATACTCAACCACTACGTTTTATACACCCACCCTCAGTCTGTGCTGTTTAGAAGGCTGCCTGGTTTTGTCAACGCACCCTGGACACCCACTGAGTGTCGGTACACTTCCGCAGTTGCCTGATAATCAAAAGGATAAATGGCCATGAAACGGTGAATGCAGCGGTTGCTTAAAAAAAATCAGAAGAGTAAAAGCAAGGAAGCCAAATTTAGCTTTGCATTTTACCCACACAGAGTCTTTAGACAGGATTCTACACTACAAAGCCCCTCCCTTTCCCACCGGGCGCAGTTTGTCTTCTACGAGCCATTAGCGCCCCCTTTCTGCTCAGCGCCGCAGTTGTTCTCCTCAGCCCTCCTCCCCCAAAAGAAAAGTGATGCGGAATCATTAAAGGAAATACAAGGGAAGTAAAGCAGGAGTTAAGAATGTCAGCACAGTGAAGAAGTGAACAAACCAAGTATGCCGGCTTCGTTACAGCTACAAACCCAGGAGGTAGCAGGCCAACATTTTCATCTTAATGTGGAAATGCACCATGATAATAGGGCAATTTTGTGGACATTATTTCATCTGTGTGTTTGTTCATTGGGTCATATCTCATTTTATTTTTAGCCAAAAATCCTGGTATTTTAAGCTGGATCTAGTCCACCATAAAAATTACAATTAGGTAATTTTAAGGTTTAAAGGTGTCCAGACTTTTTTCTTTTCTGCTGTACACTGGAAGAATAAGTTGTCTTGGGACAAACATTAAATACACAAACACTAATGAAAGGTGATGAGCAAAAGAAAAAATAAAAAAAAAAAGGTTCATGCGTACTTTTCACAATATTGAACACCACAGATAATCAAAACAGTCCTCAAGTAATCTCCATGTGGCCCGGGGGCAGCAGGTTGGACACCCCTGGAATAGCTAAGACTTATCAAATATTTACCTGAGGAAAAAAAGTAAAGAAAATAACTCATATGGTGAAAAGTAATAAATTTAGTACCTATAATCACATCACCATCTTTTGTCTCAAAACAGGACCTGTGTAACTTTGGGAAAATATAATATACAGTAATAATTATTTTGCACACCACCTAATCCAATTACTACCACCTATTCTGCATTAATGAGGGTTTTTTCTTCTTGTCCCATCAACAAATACAAGAATGTTACTTTGTACACTTAATTGTGGAAATAGAACATAACTCTGTTTTAGAACCAAACATGGGTATATCTGTACATATATGAGTTTGTGGGTATAAGCATTCATGCTTTTTTCTGTTTTCTTTTTCTTAAAATATTATGCTAAAGAATAATTTTGGTAGGGACAGAGTCTTGATATATCTCTCAGGCTGGTCCTAAACTCCTAGCCTCAAAAGCAACCCTCCCCACCTCAGCCTTCTTCAAAGACATGAGCCACAGTACCCTTCCAGTTCTCTTTTCTTTAGATGTCATAAGGATGTCTGCAAAAAGTCTTGGTGATCTAGTATTTCATTTGGTAGAAGAAAAATTGAATTTCAAAAAGAATATGTGACTTTCTCTTTGGTTTTAAAATGTTCTTGTCCTATTTGATGAACTACCCTGACATTTAGAATACCACAATATTAGTTGGTTAGATGATTGCTAGAAAATGATAACGGGCTATTCATGACCATTTTTATTACAGACTAATTAAGTAAAATTAGGAAGTAATTACTGTTTACAGTTTTTAGTTGGTTCCAGAAAACACACATTGCAATTAGGGGAAGCAGTTGTTTGGGTCATTGGAATTTGTTCCTCAATATGTTTTTCAAAATATCAACATGGGGTGTAATATGGGTGATACAATTTTCTGAAAAAATCAAACTTTCAGATAGCTTTATGCTTTTATAACAGTTCAGATTAAGTAACTATTAATGTTTGTTTTCTTTTTTTTAAAATTAAATCATAGCTATGTACATTGGTATGATCATGGGGCATCATACACTAGTTTCACAGACTGGTTGACACGTTTATATCACACTGGTTAACATAGCCTTCCTGGCAATTTCACAGTTATTGTGTTAAGACATTTACATTC
>CAUYPK010099070.1:0-11660 GCA_963574355.1 Loris lydekkerianus
GATATCTGGCTTGAGTTTTTGTATCCAGTCAGCCAACCTGTGCCTCTTTAGAGGACAATTTAAACCATTCACATTAATTGAGAATATTGATAAGCCTTTCGAGAGTCCGGTGGACATTTTTAATCCTTTTGCGACTGTAGGAGTTGGGATTTAATCAAAAATGTTTTGGGTGGGTTTACTTTTGTGGTGGAGGATTACGCTGGTCTTTATGGAAGATAGGTCTGAGAATATCCTGGAGAGCTGGTTTAGTTATGGCAAATTTCTTCAACATGTGAATGTCATTGAAGTATTTAATTTCACCATCATAAATGAAACTCAGTTTAGCTGGGTACATAATCCTGGGTTAAACGTTATTTTGTTTTAGTAGATTAAAAATTGATGACCATCCTCTTCTAGCTTGAAAGGTTTCAGCAGAGAGATATGCAGTTATTCTAATATTCTTACCCTTGTAGGTAATAGTTTTCTTTCATTTGGCAGCTTTCAGAATTTTCTCGTTCTTATTAACTTTAGTGAAATTGATTATGATGTGTCTGGGGTATGTCTTATTTGGGTTGAGTCATGCTGGAATTCTGAAACTGTCTGCTATCTGAATTTCAGAATCTCTTGGCATGTCTGGAAAGTTCTCCTTCATAATCTCATGGAGAAGAGACTCTGTGCCTTGTGAAGCCACTTTGTCACTTTTGGGGATCCCTATAAGACAAATATTAGTTTTCTTCGAATAATCCCAGAGCTCTCTGAGAGAGTGATCTGTTTTTGCCCTCCATTTCTCTTCCTCTTTGAGAGTTTGGGAGTGTTCGAAAACTTTGTCTTCAATGTCAGAAATCCTTTCTTCTGCTTGCTTCATTCTGTTAGTGAGGGATTCTACTGTGTTTCTCAGATCTTTGAGAGATGCAACTTCTTGTCTCAATGTGTCAAAGTCTTTGGTCATTTGGTCTTTGAATTTCTTGAATTCTTGAGTTATATTTTGGGTTACTGCTTGGAGTTCTAATTCGATCTTATTTGCTATCCAGATTCTGAATTCAATTTCTGACATGTCAGCTATTTGTTTGTGCATGGGATCTTGTGCTGTGTCTGCCCCATTGATCCTTGGAGGAGTTGATCTACTCTTATTATTCACATTGCCAGAGTTTTTCTGTTGATTTCACCTCATGATTGTTTTTCAGCATTGCCTCTGGCCATCCTCAGTTTTGGGGAGGTGTCTCTCCAAGAATAGACCCCAGCGGGATCACTCTATTGTTGCTGGATCTTTGTAGGGAGTGATCCTGTGGAGTTCCTCTGGGGTTGCTCTAGCTAGTGAATTCTGGTTGTGCAAGCAGCTCTGGTGTGTGACACACCCAGATCGAGCAACAGGGTGGGAGGTGGTGCACATGGTTCTGGGAGTGCCTGGCACCCAGTGACTTTGGCACAGAAAGCCCAAGGCTCCAGACATCTCTGGCCAGGAGAAGGGCTCTGCGCAGAGGCAGGGAGGGCTCTAGAGGGCACACGGCTACCAGAGTCCCTAGCCAGACGAGTGGGCTATTGTGGAGGCTGGGAGGACACAGGGTTGCGTGGTTTCCGCAGTTCCTGGTCAGGGCATGTGGAAGCCAGGTGGGTGTGGATCATGGGTCGGGGGTCACCAAGCCCAGGAGTTTGAGGTTGCTATGAGCTGTGACCTCACGGCACTCTACCCAGGGCAACAGCCCCATGCTCCAGGGTGCTAAAACTGGCTCACTCTGCCTCTAAGGATTAAGGCTGTAAGGCAGTTCAGTCCCCGCCTTTAGGCTGCTTAGTCTCTAGGTTACTAGGTCCCGCCCGATCCTTGCTCTGGGACACTGAGGGCAGAGCTTGCCTGGGCAGTTTTCTCACAATGGCTTCCTGCGCTCAGCTCAGTGGCTTAGTCTGGGGCCCCGGACAATGCCCAAAGTTCTCTGCACTCCTGTTCAAGCTCTCCCCAAGGCAGTTCAACTCAGTGCCAAGTCCAAAAACACCAAAACAGTTCACAGGTAAGGCCTTTCCAGTTTGCCGTCTCACTGCTGCTTGTACTTATGGTTGCCGGCAGGATTAGGTTGATCAAATACACACAACCACTTGCAAGTTTTCCACTGTTTTTGTCCTCCTCTTGGGATCCAGAAGTCCCTTGCTGACTCCCTGTATCCTCAAAGGGATGATTATAGGCAGGTCCCACCAGCCAGAGATGCCTGGAGTCTTATCTCCCCAGACTCATTGTGCCCTATTGCAAGGAAGCTGTTACTCGGCCGCCATCTTTAATCCATCTCCTAAACACTGTCTCTGATTTTCTATTCTTATGATACTTTACTAAGAAAAGTATCCAGGTTAATACAAAAGGTATAAAGTTATTATCTTTTTTTATGGCTGAATAGTATTCCATGGTATACATATTCCACAGTTTGTTAATCCATTCCTGGGTTTATGGGCATTTAGGTTGTTTCCATATCGTGGTGATTGTAAATTGAGCTGCAATGAAATACTATGCTGTTTTATCACAGGATTCTAAGATTCTTCAAAATCATTCATTTTCCTATAATGCCTACCTCAGCATCAATTACCGGGTCTGTTCACTGTTGCTTATATGGTTCTGGTCCACATTGGGCAAGGATATCTCTTAATGAGAAGTGTGGTTGGTTTGAATAGCAATGTCCATGGTTCTCTTTGGAGGCATCACTTCATTCCAAATCTGGGGCCCTTTTCATTGACTTACATCTGGAAGTTAATTTTGCAATAAATGAAACAAAAAGTTTTATTCTAATTTTTAAAAATCAAAAGCAGAGTGAAGATGAAAACCTGAATGACAAAAAAAATAATAAAAATAATAATAACTCAGAGACTATATAGAGTAGATCAGGCCCTGGATTAAGGGAAGATTTCCACATCATTCTGTACTTTTTTTTTTTTTTAAAGTTACTAAGGCTGGAGGTACAGTAGCCTGATCATAGCTCACTATAACCTCCAACTCCTAGGCTGAAGCAATCCTCTTGCCTCAGCCTCCCAAGTAGCTGAGACTGGGTGTGCACTACCATACCCTGCCCAGCTACACATTCCATTCTCTTAAACTCAAAGATTTTAGTCAAAGTAAATCACCCAAGGTTACCTGGAGTAACCAAAGTAAATCACCCAAGGTGGGCCTGAAAAGGGTTGGACAGAACACTTTTTAAAAAAATTTCAAACTGTGAGGATGGTACAATTGTTTTTGTTACACAAATAGTTTTGACAATGCTCAAGTCAGGGCTATTATTGTGCCCATCACCCAAATAGGGTTTATTGCTCCTGGAAGGTAGATATTTACCCCTATTTTCCTAGTCCCTCTCCTTTCTTGATTTCTAATGACTTTTACTTCCCTCTGTGCACATGTGTGCCCATCAATTAATTCCAAATTATTACAGAATACGTGTGTCTGCTTTTTCGTTACAGAGATACTTCACTTAGGATAATGGTCTCCAGTTTCATCCATATTGATGCAAAGGATATTATTTATGGCTGAGTAGTACTCTGTGGTATACCTATATCGTACTTTGTCAATCTGCTCACCAACTGAAGAGTACTTAGGGTGATGGCACATCTTTGTGATTATGATTTATGCTGTCAAAAACATTAGAGTTCAGGTATCTCTTTGATGAAATGACTTCTTTTCCTTTGGGTAGATCCTCAGTAGTAGGATTGGTGGGTAGAGTAGTAGGTCTGTTTTTATTTCTTTGAGGAATCTCCATATATTTTTCATAGAAGTTGTATAGTTGGCAGTCCCACAGACAGTGTATAAGCATTCCTTTCTCTCTATATCCATGCCAGCATCCAATGTTTCTTGACTTTTTACTGATGGCCATTCCGACAGGGGTAGAGTGACATCTCCTTGAGGTTTTAGTTTGCAATGTCCTTGATAATTATTGATACTGGGCATTTTTTTTTTTTTATATGGTCATTGGCCTTCTCTCATCTTCTTTTGAAAAACTTCTCTTCACATCTTTTGCCCACTTTTTAATGGTGTTTGTTCTTTTCTTGCTGATTTGCTTGAGTTCTTTGTAGAGGGCAGGAAATTCTTGAGAGCTAGAGGAGGCCAAATTCTTCTCTCCATAGGGATTTGACCTTTGACTTAGAGCCCTCAGGAAACCTTGACTCTTTTCTCTAGTATTTGATCCTCTGCTGATGCAAGTGGAGGATTTATTTATGTTTGCCCATTGGACAGCAGGGCAGTTCGGCTGTTTTCACATCTATAAAAGGCAGTGCAGAGAGCTTCCTTTGATGTGTCTGCCTCTGCTGTGGCCTCCTGGCTAACTTGGTCTTCCCCATGTAGGGCTCTGGATCCCACTCCTAAAAGCTCTAATTTGGGGATCAGAGTCTGAAATAGCCTCAAAGGTACCCTGTTTAGCTTGTCATTTAAATAGCTAAGCCCTTGCCATGACCATTTAAAACCCTCTCACCTTTCATTTAGCTAAGCAGTTCTTTTTTCAAATTCGGCTTGTTTGTGAACACATTTCTTTTTCTTTATCCACTGCAATTTTGCACCTATTAAAAGCATTGCCGGACGGAGGAAAGAGTGAAATCAACATAAAGGACCTTAGTTGGAATTGCAGAGCTCTCAGGGAGCTTAGCAATAATAGTTTCTAATGCCACTCCTAACTTCAGAGGACCAAGGAGGCCACAGAGTGGCCTGGGTGTGAAACCTGATCCAATAATGACTACCTTCTGGATGTTTGGCAAGTTACTTAACATTTTTGCCTCAGTTTCCCCATCTGTAAAATAAGGGTGACAATAGTTCTACCTCATAGACAGGGCTGGTGACCTAAGTTGCAGAGCCCTTTGTTTGAAAATGCTGGGTTCCTTGTTCAGATTTCAGGGTGGTGAAACCATAGTACTGAACCATAGTACTGAACCAAGTGTGGGACCCCTTGGAGCATGCGCCCTGTGCCACAAGTTGCTGGCCCTGATTATAGGGTTGTTGTGAGGACTACATAAATTATTATATCTAAAGCCATTAACATAGTTCCTGACACATATGCAAATGTATGTAAATGTTGTTAAATCTCGAAAATGACCATGGAGTAACCTGGGAACCAGAGAGATTATTGCTAGCTCAGGATAACTCTGCAGTGAAGTTCACTCATTCTGTTAGCATTTTTGAAAGCTTTTCTATATTCCATGCACAGTAGCAGACAATGGCAATATGTAACTTGTGAGTTTTGCCTTTGTTGTTTGTTTTTTTACTTGTAGTACTGTAGTGTGCTAGAGTAAACCTCAAGATATGCTAATTCTGTCACTGAACAGGCCATAGAATTCTTACCTTATTAAGTCACATAAATTTAGAAGAGTTAAATAAATGACATTGGGATCTTGGCATCAAAATATAAAGAAAACTTAAAAATATAAATATAACATTCTAAATATATAAATGTAAATATAAATGGTGAGTGAGCTTTCTCATATGTTAAAGCAAAGGCTGATTTAGATGATCTGGAGATGTCTTCCAGCTCTAACGTTAGGGATAGAATCACATTGGCTCAGGTCTTTCCTACTGCCTATGTAGTCACAAGTGAAAAGACATTAAATTGACTAGTCTTTTTGTTCCTAGTGTGTCCTTAAAGAAAATTATTGTCAATATTATTATTTTTTGCAGTTTTTTGGCCAGGGCCAGGTTTGAAGCTGCCACCTCCAGTATATGGGGCCGGCACCCTACTCCTTGAGCCACAGGCACTGCCCAAGAAAATTATTAAAAACATCTCAGATCAATGGCAGATAAAATTTTCTTAAAAGCTTTCCTTTAAAACACCCAAAGGGTTCTGATTCATTTTCATTTACTTTTTCTTAGTAAAAAAGGGAGCATCATTCTTGTTCATTGTGAATCTCAGAATATAAATGTGTAAAGGAAATTCTAACGGCATGCTAATTAGGCTCTGCAGAGAGTACTTTAAAAGTCTGAATATATAAATAATTTTACCATTCAGGGTGTGAATCAGCTATAGTTAGTCCGGAAGGCTTTTTAAAGCAATACATGTTTCTTGTGTTCAGGAATGATTTTCTGACATATAAATAACTTCCTTTTTTGTTTTTTTAGAGACAGAGTCTCACCCTGTCACCCTCGGTAGAATGCTGTGGCATCACAGCTCACAGCAACCTCCAACTCTTGGGCTTAGGTGATTCTCTTGCCTCTGCCTCCCAAGTAGCTGGGACCACAGGTGCTCGACACAATGCCGGGCTATTTTTTTGTTGTAGTTTGGCCAGGGCTGGGGTCGGGCTCAAACTTGCCACCCTCAGCACCTGGGACTGGCATCCTACTCACTGAGCCACAGGCACTGCCAATAACTTCCATTTTTTAGCGGTACTCAGACCATAAGGGGTTCCATGGCCCAGACCTATCTAACTGGAATTGTTTGGTTTAATTTGGCTACCTGTGAAAGATCACTTTGGTTCTTATTGTGGTCACACTCACCTTGAACAAGTCTTTGTGATGTTTAATAAGGCATACTCTTATTCAAACACAAAAGCATCTGCAAAATCTGTGTAAACTTTTGATATGTGTCTTCTATTTAATATAGTCGATATAAACATAAGCAATGAGATTTGCAATCCTAAAATCTCATAAGAATTTC
The DNA here is from genome assembly GCA_963574355.1 of Loris lydekkerianus. Taxonomy (NCBI): domain Eukaryota; kingdom Metazoa; phylum Chordata; class Mammalia; order Primates; family Lorisidae; genus Loris; species Loris lydekkerianus. The sequence goes on from CAUYPK010099070.1 coordinate 6,579, forward strand.
ATCTCCTGTCCTTCCCTGGCATTTTTCTGTTCCAAGAAAATGTCATTTTCTATTTGTGGACTCTTCTAGTAAATCTTCTTCATTCCCATGTAGCCCAAGTGGTGACGGAAAGCTGTTTCTTCTCTCATGGACTTAACAATGCTATTTTTGTATCTCATTCGAGGGGCTGGACAGTCATTCATTCGTTGTTAATACTGTAATTCTTAAAATGTATTTTTAAGAGGTGGATGATGTATTTTTAAAAGGTGGACGGAAATATCTGAAACTCCATTTTAGTTTAAATGCCATCACTGCTCAAGCACACACAAAACTGTCAGCAAAATGCTGTTTGTGTTGGGCAACTCTTATGAGTTGAAAGCAGCTAAGCTAAAAAAAGGGAAATTGACAGGTGTCTTACTAGGCCTTAGCTATTAGTCATTTTTTGTATCTGCACAAGTAAAGGACACTCCCCTTCCGAACGAGGAGTGTGCATTTGCGTGCTTTCAGGAAGAAGTCCTGGTGGGTGATTCTAATCCACTATTTTAGGATGTGATGGCTTAATTTTAAAAATGTTGTTATGAACAAAATATAATCTCCTTCTTGTCACTTTCCTGGACGTCTTCAAGTTCCACAGTATAATCAGGGACTGAATGGATTTCACTTGTGTACCAAATATCTGATGACTAAATGGGTTTGGCAGTAAAATTCAGGTGGTATCAGTAACAGACTTCAACAGGAAAAGGAAGAGGGACTATCTTCATTCTCTTCTTTTCTTGATTGCTATAAAATGTATTTTTGGTTTATGACAAACCAGTTGCCTCTTTACCGAGTCAAAACTAAGAAAGAAATTCTGTTAATGATGTTTTTCATTCAGGAGCTGGCTCCCCATCCTAATATTAAAGAATTTAGAATAGTAAGGAGGTTGAAAGAGAATTAATTTTAAGTCTCTCTCTTCCAGATGAGGACATTGAGCCCCAGAGATGTAAAGTGACAATCTCAGTGTGTCTAACTGAATTAGAAACAGAACCAAAGTAAAAGGATATGAAAACAGTTTGCTGCCATTCGTGAATTCCACTGTCAGAATTTTTGGAATTTTTTCTCTTGAGCTGATTAGACTCCCCAAAGAAGATTCTTCCAATCTCTTGCCTGGAGTTTGAAGGCTTGGCTGCCAGAATTTTGGAAGCTGAGCAGAAGAAGAGGAGTGCGGATTATAAGGGATGTCTAAGCGTACAATGTGCATGCGCTAACTTTGTCTCCATTTTCAGTAGAATACCTCTTTCAACTATGTCTTGTGGCTCTCCAGCAGAGATTCTCTTTTTATGTTCCTGGGCAGAACACATCCGTTTTCTTCCACGCTGAGGGAGAGTGTCTCTTGGCCTGTTAAATTAGAGGAGGGGATTGGAGTGTCTGAATATACCTTCCCTTCACCCCTTCACTATTCTTTAATGCACAATTTCAAATGTACATAAGAGTTGAAAGAAATTTTTATAGCATATACCAATATACTCCTACATTCTGTCATTTTATTCTCCTTGCTTTATCCCTTAGCTATCATCTCTCCATCCATCAGTCTCTCTTACTTTTTGAGGCATTTCAAAATGGACTATAGGCATAAGGATACTTCTTTTTTTTTTTTAGATTAAATTAAATTAAAATTTTTTTATTAAATCATAGCTGTGTACATTAATGCAATCATGGGGTACCATGCGCTGGTTTTACATACAATTTGAAATCTTTTCATCACACTGGTTAACATAGCCTTTCTGGCTTTTTCTTAGTCGGATACTTCTTTTTAAATATTTCATCCCATTTATTATTTTATTTGTATATGAACATGGAATAAAAGTACAATTTTCCCCCCTCAATACTTACACATGCATGCCATTAATTAGAATTCAGTATTTGTTTACATTTTTTCTTTTTGTCATAAAATTTGCATACAATGAAATGTACAGATCTTAAATAAATGTACATTCTCTGAGTTTTGACAACTGTGTCCATCTGTATCCCCTATCCCCTACCATGATCTATAACACCACCGTGACATGAGAAAGGGCCACATGTCCTTTCTTATTTAGTCCTAACCCCATCCCTTTAGAGACAAGATATTCTGATTTTTTCCCCACCATCAATTAGTTTTGCCTATTCTGGAACGTATACAAATGGATACAGCATATATGCTCTTGTGTGAAATTTCCTTTACTCAGCAAATTGTTCTTGAAACTCATCATGTTTTGTGTGCATCAGTAATTACTTCCTTTTTATTGATGAAATATTTTCTACTATTTGAATATAGCACAGTTTGCTTATCTATTCGCCTTCTGACGAACACCTGGAATGTTTCCAGTTGGGAGGTTACTATGAATAAAGCTGCTGTAAACATTTTGTACAAGCCTTTTTTTGAACGAATGTTTTGTTTCCCTTGGGTAAAACCTAAGAGTGGAATTTTCAAGTCATAGGATAGATATATGTTTGATTTTATAAGGAACTGACAGATCTCTTTCCAAAGTGGTTGGAAATGTTTTATGTTTTCCTCAACAATGCTTGAGAACGGATGTTCAACATTCTTATCAAACCGTTATGGATGTCAGTCTTTCTCACTGCAGTCACTTTGGTGTGTGTATGGCTGTATCTCATTTTGGTCTTCTTTTGGATTTGATTGCTTCTTGAACAATCTTTCAACCAATTCTCTTGATTCTTCTAGTTTTACTTTCTCCTTTACCTCTACTTTTAGAGGCATTTGGCTCTGACAATTCCAAAGTTTTGAGAGGTTTGTAGTGAAATCTGTTTTGATTCTCAGTTTTCTTCTTTTCCTTTCTTTCTTCCTTTCTCTGTCTCCTTCCTTCCTTCCTTCCTTCCTTCCTTCCTTCCTTCCTTCCTTCCTTCCTTCCCTCCCTCCCTCCCTCCCTCCTTCCTTCCTTCCCTCCTTCCTTCCTTCCTTCTTCCTTCTTTCCTTCTCTCTCTCTCTCTCTCTTTTTTTTTTTTTTTTACAAAGTCTCAATATGTCATCATTAATAGAGTGCCATGGCATCACAGACCACAGGAACCTTAGACTCTTGGGTTCAAGTAGTTGTCTTGCTTTAGACTCTCAAATAGCTGGGACTATAGGCGCTCACCACAACACGTGACTATTTTTAGAGATGGAGTCTCCCTCCTGGTCAGGCTGGTCTCAAACCTGTGACCTCAGGCAATCCATCCACCTCAGACTTCTCAGAGTGCTAGGATTACAGGCATGAGCCATGTGCCCTGCCCTTTTTTTTTTTTTTTTTTTTTTTTTTAAATTTGAGATAGCGTCTCATTCTGTTGCCCAGGCTAGAGTGCCATGGTGTCAGCCTAGCTCAAAGTAGCCTCAAATTCCTAGGTTCAAGTGATCCTACTGCCTCGGCTTCCTGAGTAGCTGGAACTACAGGTGCCCACCACAACACCTGACTAATTTTTCTATTTTTAGTAGGAACATGATCTCAATCTTGTTCAGACTGGTCTTGAACTCCTGAGCTCAAGCAAACTTCCTGCATCAACTCCTAGAGTTTACAGGTTAGTTGTGAGCCATGTCTAGCCAGCTTACCTCTTTTTGAGTTTGATTCAGTGCCCTCTGGCTACTAAATAAAGCTGGAGCTCATCCACACATGTACACATTGTCCATGGCTGCTCTTGTGCTATGGTGGCTGAGATGGGTAGCTGTGAGAGAGATCATAAAAGCCCATGAGTGGAAAATACCTGGCTCTTTACAGAAAAAAAATTTGTTGACTCCTGGATATAATGGACGATTGATTTCCTCACCATCATGGAATATTTCTTCATTGGTGAATACAGACTTCATATGTCACTTAGCAATAGAGAGCTAGCATCAAGTGTCGTCAAAAACATCTTTTAAATAACTCTCTAAATGCTGTGAATAGTCATTAGAATTTCTTTTTTAAAATTTACAGAAGGAGGTCCAAACCTATTGAGTGACTGTGGGAATCTAGGAATGCTATTTTTTTTTAAGACGAGGTCTCACTCTTGCCTGAGCTAGATAGAGTGCAGTGACATCATCATAGCTCATTGTATCATCAAACTCCTGAGCTTAAGGGATCCTCCTGCTTCAGCCTCCTGAATAGTTGGGATTACAGGTGCATGGTGCTGCCCTAAGGTAATCTTTTGAAAATATTCTGTAGGCCTTGCTGTGTTTCTCAGGCTGGTCTTGAACTCCTGGCTTTACACTACATTCCCATCTTGGCCTCCTAAAGTCCTAGGACTGCGGTGTGAGCCACTGCACTTGGCCTGGGAATGAGTACTTTTAAAAGGTACCTAATAATCAAGCAAACTTGGGAAACACTAGCCTAGAACATACCAAGTTTTCACAAAAATTTCATTGAGTTATATTGAGAAATTGATATCACATAATTGTGACAATACTCTATACCAGGAGTATAATATTGGTCATAACTCAGAAGCAAATCTGGACTTCATTATGTGAAAAGCTCCCTGAATATTATTAAAAATAACCTTACTGATAACAGTAAAAGCATTTATTGTTGAAAATAATATAAAATAACACATACTGTTAAAAATTTGAAACATATTTTTTTTTTAACTTTTTTTGTTATTAAATCATAGCTGTGTATATTAGTGCAATCGCCTGTACCCATTCTAAGATGCACCATAGATGTGGCCCCTTCCATTACCCTCCCTCCATCAAAACCTCCCCCCTCCCTTCCCCATCCTTGGCCCTTTCCCCAAAGTCTTGTGGTATAGTTGGGTTATAGCCTTCATGCGAAAGCTATAATTTAGCTTCATAGTAGGGCTGAGTACATTGGATACTTTTTCTTCCATTCCTGAGATACTTTGCTAAGAAGAATATACTCCAGCTCCATCCATGTAAACATGAAAGAGGTAAAGTATCCATCTTTCTTTAAGGCTGCATAGTATTCCACGGTGTACATGTACCACAATTTGCTAGTCCATTCGTGGGTTGATGGGCACTTGGGCTTCTTCCATGACTTAGCAATTATGAATTGGACTGCAATAAACATTCTGGTACAGATGTCTTTGTTATATTGTGACTTTTGGTCTTCTGGGTATAAACCTAGTAAAGGAATTATAGGATCGAATGGCAGGTCT
>CAUYPK010099077.1:0-16580 GCA_963574355.1 Loris lydekkerianus
AGTGATATTGGACCTCGACCTGATTTAACTGCCTCTAACCTTTTTTTTGGGATACAGGGCCCAAAGGTGAAGGGTAAATAAGGGTAGCAGGGGAAGAAGGTAGGGTGAAAAACAATGTAGGCCCGTCCACAGGGGATTTTGAATTGTGGAGACCAAGAACCTGAAACACCCATATCAGTATCAGCTTATAAATAGAATTTTTTTTAAAAAGAGGGAATAATGCACAAGAAATTACTTGAATCATTGATTTCTAGCTAACAGAAAGATATGGAAGCAAATCCTATTATGATTCTCATTTTTATCTGTAAAGACTCTTCAATGAAGTGATTGAGAAGGACAGCTGTGAGGATATTTTGAGTCCCATGGAATATACAATATAATGTGGATAATGCTACCTAAACGAGGAAGTAAGAACTGTGCCTACCATAAAAATCAGAAGATCAAGATATGATTTACTAAATGAACTAAAATAGACAGCAAACGCCACCACCCCATTACCCATAGTTGTGGGTCAAAGAGAAGGCAGATAAAATAAAAGGGCAATGTTAGCAGTGATGCAATCAATATTAGCGTACCTATACTTTGACTAGGAATGTGCTCATGAGCCTGTTAAGGAAAAGTGCTGGACCTCTCTAACTTTGTAACAAAGCCAAATTTGGAAAAAGTAGCCTAAACTCTTCTAAAGCTAGATGAAAAATTGCTTTTATAAAATTACATCAGATAATAAGTGAAGTCATAAGTTCTCAATTTTCTTCAAGTTTCTCTAAAATTCTCCACCATCATTCTAGAGCTTTTCACTGACTTGGCTCAGCAAACGCACTTTTTCATAATAAATACTCTTACCTTTACGGTGAATTTTAGTTATGCCTTATATTTTAACTATAGAATTTTTTTGACCTAGAATTATAGAAATTTTCATCTAAGATGCTTCATGATTACTTTGTCAAATAAACAGGTGATAATATGCTTTGGGAATGCAAAATGATTTCTAGTAAGGCAAATATCCTAAGACTTCATCACTATGCATATAAGCCACCAGTTTCAATTATCCATGCCACTGGTTTGCTACTTCAGCATGACTAATAAAAAGTTATTTTTATTGTTGTTTCTTATTTTTTCTCTATTGAATTACAACTATGAACAATTCACACCATCTCTAATTACTACTGTCATTGATTTATTTGAAGCTGATGAAACAGAATCACCACACTTCGGTTAATGTTTTAGCTTTGAAATTAAATATGCATAGTATTTTTTTCAGGACTTGAAATACACCTCTTACCCATCATTGATATTTTTTATCTTGTTAACAGAATCATCTTCTGTGGATAATGACTTAAGATGCCCATTTACCACACGTAGCAGACACTGCTCATTGGCTACCAAGCAGCCGCTCCATGCTTCATTTTCAGTTTATAGCAATTGAGGCGGGTGATGAACGGAAATTCTGTTGTCCTAGGAAGTGAAATTCTTGCCCAGTCACCTTGTTATATCTGGGGAATATGACTATAAGTCTACTCTGGAAATTCCAGTTCCTTTAACCTCGCCTTCCCTATAGAAAAATCTGCTCCCTGTGGCTCCTTATCCAAAATAGCAGGGCAAATATTCACGAGAAGAAAATATTTTGCTTCTTATACCTTGTTTCCCTTGTGGAGATGCTGGAGGTCCAGGAACCTAATTGCAAACATAAGGCAAAAGTCATTGGGTTAAAAACCCAATACAGTGTGATGCCAGAATATAGAGAAAAAGTCTGGGTGCCTATTAGCCTCATGGAGCTGCTGCGCCATATCTGTATTTCTTCTTACTTGTGCAAGTACCCTTATGATTTAAGCCATGTTTAGTATTGTTTTTGTTATTTGCTGTTGGGAGACTTCTTCACAGATATATTAAATAGTTTGTTTTTCTGCATTGATTTCAGAAAGTGCTATTTAAAATGCTCTTCTCGGCTCCATTCATGGCTAACCTCGCTCCTTTGATCTGAGAATACGTAGCCAGCAGCTTTGGGTTCAGCTTTTATCTAAACTGCCAAACAACCTCATCTACAAGCTAGGAAAAAACGATTCAATTGTCTTTTACTCAGTCATTCAGTCTCAAGTAGATGTTGCAGGCAGATTCTACCCTCTGGCTCCTGATTCCACTGCCCACGTTTGGGTTTCTCCTCTCCAGTGAACTTCTCTACTACTGCATATGGGTCAAGTTCTTGGGCTCGTTCCATGTCTCTACTGTGTCATTTATTATGATAGTATTGTGAATTGAGCAGGTTAGTGAATTTGGGGGTTGTGTGATTTTCTTATCTCTATAATGGAGATGATTCTGCTATACATTAAAGTGAAAATGAAATAAAAGCAGGCTTATCTCTGTGTCTGGTCGTATAACCTGAAAAATCGGATAGCACGCATGAGGATTGGTCTTTTGGACTTGACCATGTGGAGGTGCAGGGGGATCTAGTAATTGCTCCAAGATCACAAAGATATTATGAAGCCCAGAACTGGTGATATTTAAGCCATGGGTCTCTGCAAACTGGATTTTTATTCTTTCCTTTTTAGTATGTTTCCAAATTTTTCTGTTTATTGCTAGTGAGATCATTCCTTTCTCTTATTTGTGGAAGTAATTCTGTGAGCGTAGCCATGGTGGCACTTTTTCATCCTGCCCCTCACTCTTCCCCAGGGATGTGGAAGGCTGTGACGAATTAGTATGACTTCCCTCAGCTTCCTTGTGATAAAAGTTGGAGAACGTTGACATTTTGAGAATAGTACACAGTCGTTTGCATTGCCATGCTGTTGAAACATAGTAATAGTATATTGAACACTTAGACAAAGTGAGTTTTCGTAGCCTGGGAACCTGAAGTCCTGTGGTTTGAAATTAACCTTATTTTGTTTTTGTTTCTTTTGATTGATGTCTCTTTAGGAAATGATTTAATATAAAATAACTTATGGAATGAAAGGTAACAAAACAATGATGGTTCCTTGCTAAAAGTGCTTAGAAATGAAAAGCACAAGGGTCTTTTCCCCTTGTGCACCTAAATTTTATTCCTTTGCATCTGGTGCCTTGCGAACTAGTGGGAGGTACAGAGTGAATCATTGCCGCATTATCATTGACATCATTTCCGTGTGTGTGGATTTATCAGCAGATTTTCAGTTTAATAAACTGTTGGTGTATAAATATTTCTTTGAAGAAATTTTAGTCCAGCTGCTTTTGTTTACAAATCTATCGATGGCTAAGGCCATTGAATGCATTTTGCCCATTTCTGAATTATGATTACATGTTTAATTGCGAATTAATTGCAAACGAGAAAGACAAAACTACACAATAAACATTTCCTCATGTCTGGACTCATTCCAGGTTGCCCCATGTGCGTGAAATGCATGCTCTTCCTCTCACAAGGCATAACCCTCCATTTTTGCATTTCTATGTACAGGAATTAGATAAAACATATTTGAAAATTATTTGATTCTTAGGAAGACTGCTATTCCCTTGTTTTACTTTCTTCTCTACCCTGCTTAATCAGTCTGAGGCTTTAATTAAGATTAGCTTTTGATATGCCAGTCACACTAACATCTACACTGACCTGAATATTGAATATCTGCAGCTTTCCAGGGTTGTCATCATAGGCAATCAAAATGATGCTGCACTTGTCTTGATTTCCTGCTTTTTCTCTGTGAACCACAACAACCGATATATAAATTAAAAAATTAATATGAATGGTGAACAAACACCAGGCTGTGGGGCTGTGAGTGTGCATTTGTGGGTTTACCAGTAGTACAACTACATAGGAGAGAAGGGAACATTCTTACTGTCAGACCACCGAGTGTTCATCTCATTTATTCCGTATGCCTGCAAGGCTGCTGTGTGTACATAATGTTGTGCCCCAGGGGGAAATCTGAAAGAACTGATCCTAGAAGAAACTGCTCCCCAGTCCCCCTCCCACTTCTGTCCCTGAGCACTAAGAAGGACACATGGGAGACGTGAGAAAGTGGCTGTAATGTTAAGGTCAAAGGTAGAGCACACTGGCTTAGAGAAGGGACTTCGCCGTCTCTCTCAAAATGCTGCTACTCTGCTCCCACACTGGGTCTATACCACGCACTCAAATGGTTGGTCTGCAGAAACTCATTCACAAAAACTCTTCAATCATTTGTAAATCTCAAGATAAAAAGTCCCTAGCTCAGAGTAGCAACCCAATAAATGTTTATAGAAGTACGGAACTAAGCTAAGTATCCCAAAAGATTGCCTCTGATATGGTGGGTAAAGCTGCAAGCGTAGTGGCCTCTGAATGAAGCAAAGCTTGGGAACCCATGTTTTTCCTCAACTCAGACTATTTACCTCCCAGGTGCTGCTGCTGGCAGCTTCTCAGCGTCTTCAAATAACAGTAGCAGCAGCAACAAAAATAATAGCGTAAACTAACTTCCTTATTATTTGGCCCTTTGCTAAACACTTTTGAGGATTATCTCATTTAATCCTCACATGTTCCTTTGAGGTAGATGATACTATTATTCCCATTTTAAAGAGGAAAAAAAATCCTCCTGTAGCTTTTGCACCAATTATGCCAACTATCATACCGTTTTTCGGAAAAGAACCAGAAGCATGAATCAAAATCTGGTTCTCATTAAATTATGCCAAATATTCTCACATTTGCCTCTGATTGCTCTAAGTTATTGCTAAAAGCATACATACTTTGGTTTCAACAGCGTAAGAATATAGGAGCAGTATTTTAATCATTTCTAAGTTCAGTTTAATTTGAGTAGTTTTAGGGCCTCAATTTATTCAACACTGAGTAGGAGTGATTAACTTTAGAGTGATTTTAAGGGGCTTTTCCTTAAGACAATATTAAAAATTAGCACCATTTCAAGAAAGTAGTTAGTACTGCTGCTCTGCTAGCTTTGAGATGTGGGGCCCAGATTGAAGATAGAAGAAAGCGCCTTTGAATAAACATGTCACCCAAGAAATGTTTGTGTAAATCACTCTTACTTGCTCCTCCTTACCTAGCAGACAATTTATGTATAAGAGTATGAAGTTTTATCATCCATTGATAACTGCGTTCCTCCTGTCTTGTATGAGTATTGGACATTCTTTTGGTAATGAAATATTTCTTTCTGTCTTTTTTTTTATTTGGTCATTATACAAGTAATGCACAATTCTTTTTCAGAAAAGAAGAAATACTTAATTTCAACAACACCGAGGCTGTAAAGTTGTCCTCCTCGCTTTTTCGAACTCCAGCATCAGATTATTCTATGTCTATGCAGATTTATTTTTTTGCCCTGCATATATATTCCCACATAAACAAATGCATCTGACCTCTAGGGCAATACCTTTTTCTGTAGTTAAGTTTTTTATTTTATTTATTATCTTATTTCAGAATATTACAAATGTTTATTTGTACAAATGTTTTGGTTACATGCATTGCTTTTGTACAACTTGAGTTAAAGTTATCAGTGTGCTCCTCACCTATATCGTGTGCATTATTCCCGTGAACTCATTGCTTCCCTGCTGCCCCCTCCCACCTGCTTGCTTTCCATTGAGTTTTACTACCAAATGTGCACCTGGGTTTTGATTGATTAGTCTCAATTTAATAATGAGCATATGGGGTGATAGTTTTTCCATTCTTGCAAAACTTCAATTAGAAGAATGGTCTTTGGTTCCACTTAGGTTGTTATAAAAGGTATTAGTTAACCATTTACCATTTTTTTAATAGCTGAATGATATATACACACAGTTTTTTGATCCACTCCTGTATTGATGGGCTCTGGGTTAGTTCCACATCTTTGCAATTACAAATCGTACTGCAATGAATATTTCAGTACAAGTGGCTTTTGATAAAATGACTTCCTTTTTTTGACAGTGGTAATATCATAGCCAAGGTTTAACCAAGGCATGATTATTACCCCTTGAAAACTTTTCCTAATACCCTGTTATGACATGTTGCAATGTGTAGCTTTTATTTTTTTTTGAGAAAGAGTTTTGCTCTGTCACTCTTGGTAGAGTGCCATGGCATTATCAAAGCTCACAACGACCTCAAACTCCTGGGCTCAAGCCATCCTTGTTGCCTCAGCTTCCTGAGTAGCTGGAAGTACAAGTGTTTGCCACTACACTCAGCTAATTTTTCTATTCTTAGTAAGAGATGGGGTTCTCACTGTTGCTCAGGCTGGTCCTCAACTCCTGAGCTCATGCAATCCACCCAGAGTACTAGAATTGCACTCAGCCTCCCAGAGTACTAGAATTGCAAGCCTGAGGTACTGTGCGTGGCCAGCAATGTATAACTTTTAAAAAGTAACTGCTCCATCACAGACTACAGTATGGAACATGACATCTCTACCTCATTCTTTTAATAGCTTCTTAGCTTTCACAGAATGATGCCAAAATTTAAAAAAAAAATTCTACCCCAACTGATGGACATTTGAAATATTCCTGTTTTTCTTAGCTAACAAGTAACCCTGAAGTTAACATGTTATACAGAATCTTTTCTACTTTTTAACATGTATTTCTATCATTTTACGTCAGAAAAAATATAGAATGCGAACAGTGTTTTTCTTTAAAGTACAGTATGCATATGTGTGCCTAGATACATGCATGCTTTTGTTTGTGTTTGATTAGTGTTATGTCAAAGTCTGCTGATCTATCACCCTGTGTTTTCTTTTAATTTTTTTTTCCCCCACTGGGCATATTTTCAAGCTATTTTTGTAGTTAGATATGGCCTCAAGACTGAGGTCTAGCCACACTAAGATAAAGTACCACTTGTAAACCCTGTGAAACCTGACCACTTGCCTTCCAACTTTCTTTTCTTCTCTAGACTTAATACACATAGTATATGTAAAAGACATCAGGCCTCTAGGACACAAAGAACTTGGTTCCCTAGATTGCTGTGTACAACAGAGTCTCACCTGCAAATGTTGAAACCCCATGTTGGACTTTGAGTAAGAAATAAACATTTATAGCATTCAATCTGTATTATAACTTTGAGTTTGCTTATTACTGCAACTGCAATACAATTTACCTACTTTGAAAAAAATCACTAGTGAATATATATTAATATTTCTTAAGTAATATAAAGAGGTTTTAAAGAAATCATCCAGTTTATTCAAAATCTTGCAGACCTAGTTGGGTTTTTTCTTTCTGTATCTTCATTATATTTCCATCTATGCCCTCTTTGTAGAACTTGTTTTTAGTCAATTTTTTTTTTTTTTTCTGTCTTCTACAAAACAAGCCTTCTTTAAGTTTGTATTCCAGGACTGGCTAATATTACTTTGATGGAAACTGATCAGATTTTTAAATAACCAAGAAATTATCACTATGTCTAGAACAATGATATCTGGCATGGACTGGACCACTATGCTGTGTGCTGGAAGAGAAACAAAACGAAACGATGGACTCAATACAGGGTAGAGGGCTCTATCTGGAAGTGTGGCAGGCCCTATCTGGATCTCATCAAAAGACTATCTGGTGGACCTTAATCTGTATTGTCTACTAAAGAAAAAGAAAGTTTTGCTTAAATCGATTGAATACACTCACATTTAAGAGTAAAGAAAGCATTTTATACTTTTATAAAGTCCCTTTATAGCCTTCCTAAAACTAAGAAGTTTATATTTTAAGAAACTGGAATACAATTCCTATGTAGAAAAACTGAGGATGTCAAAGTCAAGTGCTCACAATATTATGCCATTGCACAGAGCCGGATTTTTGCATAAATCATGTTTAACAGAATTTCCAGCTATCTATGCTATATACAGTTCATTTGGCCATACTACATTTAATGAACTTATGCTACAGCAACTTTTCAAATGATGATAACCAAGAAAAATCATGACAACCTTAAACAAGTAAACTTGACAAATGGGTGAATAAAAATCCTACCAGTTGTGTAAATGCAATTCCTCCATCACAAAAAATGAATGGTTAATGGCCATTCCACTCTGCATTAGCCAACACTAAAAGGTTTATTTCACTCATGACATACAAATAACCACCTCTAGCATTATTGAGAGTTATGCAGCAACAGAAGAGGATAATACTTTTCTGTGAAAAGGATTTAGAACTTATGCACCAACTATTTATTTGACTTTGAATTACCCTTGGTCTAAGTAATCCTCAGGCGAAGTCTCACAATTATCTAGGGGTAAAGTATGAAAAAATAAGTAAGTTATGTGAGTAGTTTTTAAATTACATGTTTCTAATTTTTATAATTTTTAATTAATGTTGAATAATAGATGGATTCAGAAAAAAATTCTTAAAAAAAATTGTATATGCAAGAAAAGTTGCTTACCTAGATTGTGAACTAGGACCATATATAATTCATCTTTTATTATCTTCTCCAAAGATAATTTAACAATTTTCCTTCATTGTTATTCCAGAAACAGAGGGAAATGAATTGATAATAATTGTTAATTTGAAGCTTGGGCTATTCTTTTTTTTTCTTTTTAATTTTAGACATCTCATGTTCTCCAATTCAAGTGATCACAAAACACACCTACAATTTTATAAAACTACTGAATTTAGAAGAGTTAAAATGTTTTCTTAAGGAACATATTTAACAATAGACTTTAGTTCAAAAAGAAAAGGGGCAAAATTCCAAATTCATGGAGAAAAAATACACAAATACATTTGTAAATATTTTAAATTAAACATATAATTTTAATTTTACATAAAGACTGTTGGCTTAAAAAATTAATGCAACTTGTCAAAAGTCACCGGTCTGGTAAATTTTAGAGTCCAGATGTAGACCAAGGCTTGTCTGATTCCAAAGCTGATGGTTTTTTTTATTACAAAGGCTATATGTCATAAAAGATGACCTCTTGAATTAAAATTCACAGAAAGGAAAGTGGGATTGTAGTTAAAATCTTCTGGTGGAGAGTAAAAGAGGAGAGAAGCAGAAATAAAACATGGTACCAACTCGTGGGACAGACAAACAATATGCACAATGCTTTCCTGATGCGTATCATACAACAGGTACCCTACCAATACTAGTACTGAGGGAGGGCTGTATGTTAGAAGTTTATTCTTCTAAGAACAGAACAGCTGATAAATTCTTAACTTACCTTATTAAATATTTCATCATGAAAAATGTAGAGAAATCAATATGGGGAATTGCAACTCGGAACACTATTTTGATGAGTTAAGAAAACTGGGAGTGGAAGCAAAATGATCTTTGGATTGAGTAACCTTGTCGTATTTGAGTGTATTAAAACCAAAGAACTGAAAATAAGACGTTACTAGACACAACCTCAGGACTGTATGAAAAAACGTTTTGCAATATTGAAAGGGAAGATAGCTATAACTTTATGGTTGGTTCTAAATGAAAATAGCTTAAGGGAAGTGCATTATATAAAGCGAGTTTGGGTGGTAATATGTCATAATGTTTAATATTTGGAAGCTGTATTATTGCATTGTAGTAAATGGCATCATAGTTATATGTATGTAACTAAAGAGCTATTATAAACAGGCATATACATGTAGTACACTCTATATATTATAGTGCATATAGAATGCATCTATGTTCGTATTAGTTCAGATGCTAATTTATAGTTCTTCTTAAAGAATGACTGAAAACAGCAACAGTTATGTAGATGCTGTCTCTGTCCTTTGGGCTCATTTGGATCTAACTCTTCCTTGATCAGCCCAGTTGTGTTGATTCTTTGTTAAGTGTGTTTTTCAGCGTGCAGTGTATATTTTGGTGTTCTTTTTCCCAAAGCATACCACAGTGGAGAGATTAGGATGACAACTACCTTATACATGGGGGCTTAAAATCACACTCTTTTGGACTGCATTTGATCTTTCACTTTAGCTATGAAGCTTTTATCACAGTGGTGTTTCCGCAAATGCAACTTTTCTTCAATCTGTTTCTGGGCATTGCTTTTTTAAAGTTAGTAGTCAAAAAAAGTGTGTCTCTTTCCTATTTGTACTTTATCTTCATTTTTGCTCTATTTTGTAGCACTGCAAGGATTTCAGGCCATGTATAATAAAAAACACAAGACGAAAAAGTAGATAATGTCCATTTCTTAGTTATTTGGATAACTTCTTACTTATAGGACAAATTTTTACTTTTTTGATCATTGTCTACAATTATCTCTCTGCTAAGTCATATCTATAAATTTTTAGTGTGACAGAGACATAATGCTCACCTAACCTTTCATGTGTTTTCATATTTCCCAGCCCTTAAATAATTACAAAAGCCATATGACACATTCTGGTTAAAGGGTATAAACTGGTGCATGGCCCTCTGGCAATCTCTTCCTCAAGAATAGTAAATATAGTGCTCTCATTTGAGAAAGGTGTCTGCTAGATGGAGGTAGCGTGGATATCTGATTCACCACAAAGAAGTCAATTGCTCTACAACAGAGATGGCAAACTATGGCCCTTGTGTCAAATCTATCTCACTACTTCTTTCTGTGAACAAGAATTTTTGCAGTGCATGCCCATTCATTGAAGTACTATATTTAGGTGATTTTATACTGCAATGAAATAATTGAATAGTTGCTACATAGATTGTTTAGCCCTCAAAGCCAAAAATATGAACATTTATGAAAAAAATTACCTATACCTTATATAGAATATCAATAAATAGCATGAGATTATTCTGAGATTTTAACAGTGAATCAGAACTAAGACCTTTAATGTTGTAAATATAATATTTTTAAAGTTGTCACCAATATATTCCTATAAATGATCATAAAATCACACATGTTAAAGTAAAAGACATGTCTCTGAGAGCATACAATGCATTATTATTTATTCTGGATAAAAGTCATATTTTACACTTAACATAAAAAAGATAAAATGAAATATGTACTATCATTTGAATAAATCAGGCAACTTATGCTAAAGATGGGATTGGATGCTTTTATAACAGGAATTCTCCAGCATATTTTTCTCCATTTACCTTTGACGACATCAATTCATTCTCACTATGGACTTGAAATATTTTTTCCTGCCCCTTATAGGCCATTAGTAAAGGAGAGCAAAAATAGTGATTGACTTAAGATGCATTATATTTTTACTCTGTGCATGTTATATATGAGCAAGTCACATTTGAAGTATAATTTTTCAGCTGCTGCTCACATGAATCATTTTGAAGAAATAAAAGAGGAGTGTGTCATGTGGGTCCGTGTGTGAATGTTTCTGTGTGGTGTGCATGTGTGCATGCACGGAGTCAAGAGTAAGACACTGCCCAGCCTTATACTTACTACATCTGGTTAAATAGCTTTTAACAGCAAAAATATGTAAACATAAATCCCTGTTTCCAATACACTTATTTTAGGTCCTTAGAAAGCAAAGTTTTCAAGTACAAGTTAAATTGAATACGTTATTGTTCATAAATGCATTTTCCAAAGCTACGTGTATTTTTCATGATCTTAGTTCATGATGAGAATTGAACTATTTGATTTTGTAGCTCTTTTGCATCGACTCCTATTGCCCGCCTCATCCTTGCTATACAGGTACATGACAGGTGTACACACACAGTGATTCCACACAAGTTTGAAATAACAGATGTATTTATTTCTGTTTGTATAGTGAGCTCAGGAAGAGTATAGTATAAACCTTTGACATTTCTATTAATAAGGTAACTCTAGAGGAGCATTTTACAACTTATTAGTAATGTATTTACTCTAAGTATGATGCTCTGTGTGCTTATTTTAAAGGATGGTAGACAAAGCCTAGACCCTTTCCCTGTGCCTGAGAAGCAGTAAACACTTAGGTCTGCCTCCCAACAGAGCTCACCTAAACAGACTGGGATCGACTAAATTACTTGAGGCTGAGTTTTGCCACTTTCCCTTTTCTTAATTTAAAACAGTGATTGCCTTCAGTGAAATTCCAACAGGGGCAGTCTCTTTTTCCTGATCTTATAACTTTCTTTTTTGAGCTTCTCTTTTTCCACGCTCTTCAGATCGTAATTATCCCTATTCTGGATAATTTATGACTGTCTAAAGTTCCTAACTCTGTAGGCCTGTAGAATGCAAAAGCTGTGAAGGCATGGCTTTCTCCACCTAGAGTTCAAAAGATGTTACAAACAGCTTGTGGGCCCAGACAAAGAAGTGTTGCAAAAACATAGCCAGCCATCATGGAGAGGTCCTGCTAGGACAATGCTGAACACAAATATAGGGTCGGAGCTGAAGCCACTTAGCACCCACCAATGCTAATGCCTGGTGGAGCCCTGGGGGTGGGGTATCCTCAAGATCCTAGATCTGAGCTACCAGCATTTTCAATCCCAGGTGGTAGAACCTCAGGCAAGAGACTTCAACTTTGACAACTGTTGCATGGGCTGAGCTCAGTAAAATCACAGGGTTGGGGATCCTGAGGCTTTCAGGACTCCAAATCCCCAGTGAGTCCAAGTGACAGTAACACATGAAGTACAAAAATCATTCCGAAGCTTGAAGTTTTAAAGTTGTTTTCCTTGTTGGGTTTTGGACTTACCTGGAATGAATTACACCTCTTTTCTTGCCTCTTTCTTTTTTTCTTGGTTTATAAATGTCTATCGTGTGCCTTGGAAGCAGATACCTTGTTTTGACTGAGTATGTTCACAGCTCAAATAAATTTGTCATGGGATGAATTATGCCCTGAATCTCACCTACATCTAATTTTGATAAGACTCTGGACTTGAAATTTTGAGTTGGTACTGAAATGAATCAAGATTTTGGGGCCATGGGATAGAATAAATATGAGAGGAATATGAATTTGGGAAGTCGGGGTCAGAATGCTATAGTTTGAATGTGTCCTGCAAAAGTTCCTGTGTGGAAACTTAACTCTTCTGTCTTCAAAAATGGATTAATGTCGCTGTCATAGGAGTGAGTTTGCTATAGAAGCAAGCTCTCTTTGGCTCTCTTGCTCTTACTCTGTCACCATGTGAATGCCTTGTGTCATGTTCTGATGCAGCTTGAATACCCTCCTCACCAGATGCTGGCGCCATGGTATTGGACTTTTCGGCCTTGAGAATTGTTGAGCTAAACTTCTTTGCTTTATACATTACTCAGTCTTTTGTATTCTGTTATAGCAACCAGAAAATGAACTAAAACACCTTCAGTCTACACTGAGTATTCTAACCTAAGGACTACACAGAAACACAAAAAGATGTTCATCACACTACCATGAATAGGGTGAAATATATGTTGTCAAATGTCTACTACAAATCAAAACACGTAAGTATAGTGAACAACCAATGTTATGGTGTCAGTATTATATTGATTAATAAACATGTATTTGAATGTTTGGTCACATTAAAATGTCAAGGTATAAAAATCAATATATAAAAAATTATTGATTGGGTGGTGCCTGTGGCTCAAAGGAGTAGGGCGCCGGCCCCATATGCCAGAGGTGGCAGATTCAAACCCAGCCCTGGCCCACAGAAGATTTGATTCACTGGCAGGGACACACATAAACTGACAGTGAAATTATGTAAATTATGTAAAAGACTTTTTTTCAAAAAAAAAAAAAAAGAAGAAATTTCTATAGTTTTTAATTCTGCAAAGAAGAGATCAGATACAGATAAACTGACAGTGAAATTATGTAAATTATGTAAAAGACTTTTTTTTAAAAAAAGAGAAAGTTCTATAGTTTTTAATTCTGCAAAGAAGAGTAGATCAGTAATGACTTCCACCATTTTTTAAAAATCAAGAAGTGCTTAAGGGTCTTCAGCAAAACATCATCAAGGTTCACCTATGTCATAATTTTGTTCATAATTGACTTTATTTATAACCTTAAAAATGCAAACTATCATTGTTTGAGTTGCAAACTGAACTTTTTCATTTCATACCATTTTAACATGAAAGTGTGACTAATAGACTAAAGTTATTGAGACTTAAGTATTTCATCACACAGAATATTAAAAAGTGTTTACATAGCAGACAAGTCATAAAAAATAGTATTTACTGCTCTATCAAGGACACTGTTAAATAAATTGACACTTTTTTACTTTAAACAAAAGATGAATACTCCTTGAATGAAATTATAAACTATGTTATAATTAAGACTGGGAGCTTTTCAAGGTCATACTTTTGGTGTGAGTCTGGTCAAAGATGGTTAGTGTTCTTGTAGGTAATTGTGGAGCAGAAGGGTTAGTGGGCTTGGAGCTCTGGAGTATGAAGTAAATAAAAATTCACTAACATTGCTGAGATGTGATAGTTGATTGATAAATTTCCAAATATGGGATATCTTTTCTGCCTTGAATCACATTTGCAAGGATTCTTGGAAGGCAACTCTATTACTTCTACAGTTTCTTGAATAAGGCAATTTCTAAACAGGGAAAGAACAAAGGTTATTGTTTTTTTATTTGTTTTTGCTTTATGCCAATTTGTTTTCTGTTTCATCTTTTATTTTTACCATACAATTAATGTCTTGCTCTATAAGTGTGGAAATTTGTCAAATTTGTATATATAAATTTACTTATTGATACTATATATGTATATGTGTGTATACACTACACATACATAGTTAAAAATAAATACTATTGAGGTTTTCTCTCTTTACAAGCACAGGTACTACTAGATGAGCCCATCTCCTGAAGACATTCATAATTACTTATTTACAAGAACTGGCAGCACAGTTTGCATTTGTCAGTACACAGAATATGTGGTTTTATATCTCAGAAGACTTTTGATTTAAATGATAAAGCAATCTAGACATAATGGTATGAATGAAGAGGCCTCCTAAGTCTTAGCCATGCTGTACAGGTTATGAATAAAACACTATTAATGTTGATTTCTTCATAATCTTTTAGCTTTTCATTGCTTTTTAATTGCCCTTGAATTTTAGTAGGTCATGTTTATGATTAATCCTTAATAAAATTTTATATAACAATGGGTTTATGGAAAGCATTTCTATTATTAATTTTATAAAAGAAAAAGAAAGGTGTTCATTTTTCTGAAATATGGTGAATTCCCATTGGTCTTTAAAATTACATTCTGAAGATAAAGGGCTAAAAAGGACGTGGAGCATATCTAGAAATCCTGGAGATTTATAAAGAAATTGGCCTCCACAATTTTGCCCAGAACTGGCCTTGGACCGTTGATTCCCAATGACCTCCAAATATAGATTTTCTACCATTTGCTGAAGTAAAGAATGAGTTCTACTAGCTAGTAAAGTAAGTTTGGTTACATTATTGATTAACTCTATTGTTCATGCAGTATCTTGAAAATATTTAGTTACATGATTCATTCCCTTTGCACTTAATCAGTCTGTGAACTATGTGACTAAACATGATAGGCCAACCATGTGGATGATAAATTTAATGAATAGAGTCTTCTGATGCATTTTATCTTTCCAAGTACGTTATCAAAAATGAAACGTTGCCTCTAATTCTAAGGAAATATAGTATATCTCTTAGCAGCCTACTACTAGAACATATTTTTATTCATGAGGGAACATGGCAATGCTTGCTTTTTAGAAAGCAATATGCTTCTTTCTATCTGTGAAGCAAATTTGTTATCATATCTATAATGGAAAGCAAATAACATGTCTTACCGTAAGTTTACATGCCTGGTAGCCATTACCATAATTGAGGGTATTGAAATGGTGGAAAATATTAGTGTGGAGAAGAATGGCAGAAGAGGATGCAATGTGAAGGGGAAACTGGGCTTACTGATGCCCCAATGTTTTCCGGTTCATGTGTCTAAGAATAGGGACACATTTCACATGTTAATTTTACTCACTATTTTATACGAGCATGGCCATTTTAAGGCTTTTTAAAACAAAACAAAAGAATGGAAAAAAAACCAAGAGACTAAGATAGCTAATCAATTTCACCAATTTAATTAAACAAATGGACACATTAGTGAAAAAAGTTAGATGATTGTCTGAATTAACTGTTGGTTTAACTGAATTTATGAGTCAATAAATGGTAGCTCCATACAATGGTAATGTAATCAAGAGGTAAATGGTAGAACTCTGTGTAAACTATGTAAAGAGTGGTGATTTTTAGGGGCTATGTCATGTCAGAAGGTGACTATATTAAGTATGTCTTCCAGAATGGTTCATAATAATTACTACATGCTTGGCATAGAAAATGGATACATATTATATTCCACCGTTACTATTATGCAGTTTGTATTGCACATAAATCTCTCATGCACTATTTTGTGTGGTGTGAATGTAATAGTCCCCTAATTTGTATCTGTCTGCGCATACCTACCCAACTCCATTCTGCTTGAGTTGCTGAGAGTACTCTTTTTTTATAAATAATATATCTTGATATATTAATTCCCCTTATCATAATGCTCAATGCTCAATTTCTCATTCTAAAGCTCGAGTTCAGGGAGGGGGGAGGGGGGTTGAGGGAGGGGTATTGGTGGAATCACACCTACGGGGCATCTCACAAGGGCAAGGGTGAAACTCAGCAAATGTGAAATGTAAATGTCATGCCACGGTGACTGGGAAAATGCCAGGAAGGCTATGAAGAATATTGGGAAGAAAATCTGTCAAATGGTTTATGAAGCTAGTAAATCATGCCCCATGAACATATCAATGTACACAGCTATGATTTAATAAAAAAAAAAGAAAAAAGAAATTTCCGGGAAAATTATAGCCTTTTTAAAAAGTATGTATGATTGAATAAATGGAATTTGTCTTCAACAGGCCACTTGAAGTGAAAAATTTTCTGCAAA
>CAUYPK010099082.1:0-28367 GCA_963574355.1 Loris lydekkerianus
TTGATGTGCGATCTCCAACCTTCTCTCCTGGTATAGCTCGAATCCTCCAGGTTACTTACTAAATTTCCATCCTTTAACTCTCCTTCTGGACGGGAGCCTCTGTGAAAAGCTGGCTTCAGTCCGCCATCTTGTCTCCACCCTGAAATTTTAAAAAAGAAAAATACCCATGATTTTATGACCCTACTATGACTATCATTATTTTCATGTAATCCCATTAATTGGTCAATAAACTTAAAGTGATTAGAAAACTTTTTTCCTTTACATGGATCACAAGCATTTTTCATGTTCCTACATCTTCCTTATACTCATAATAATTGCTTACTTAACTGGATATTTATTAATTTAATTAACTGGATGTACATTAATTTAGGTAGTTTCCACATCTTTAATATTCTGAAAAATGGAATAAAAATTATAAAAAATAAAAAAGTCCCCATGTACGGGGCAGCTCATGGCTAACATCCAAGACAGATGTATCTACCATTTTAGGAAGGAAGATGCCGCTTAGATGTGATGAATGATCATACGATCCCTGGAAAATTTTCCATTATTTATGAAGTTTTTTGGTTAGCCTAGGACCATCTGGAAACAAATGTGTTTGACCTCATTTCCAGAACCATTTGAGAAGTCTGTTCCTGCTAACCAAGAACTAAATCTTCACTAGGGGTCTGTCTGCTTGATGCTACTATGCTCCTATCCTTATAACCCTGACTATTGATGGGACTCAAGAGAACACTGAGAATTATCCCTGCCACAAAAGCCATCATTCATTAGTGATAGGGAACAGGGAAAAACTCTAATATACACTGGTATAGCTCAGTGGAACTAGGACTGCCAAAGAAAACAGGTGTTCAATGACTCTTGGAACAAGTTTGAGACAGAGAATCCAAGCTGCGTATGGGCGCATGTGACAGTTTTCCTTGTTGTTACTGTGGATATGAGACAGGTAAATGATGACTCTCAGGCAGCCAAAGAAGACTCTGCATTCATGTCTACATTCATTCAACCAATAATTATTCATGGAGCATCTGACTTGTTCAAGTCTCCAAGAATGACCTGGTCTTGATCCAACCAGAAAGTATCTCCAGTCAGCTATGGGATCCGCCAAGGGTTCAGGAAGCCTTCTCTTGGAGACTGTTAATTAAATAGTACTGTATTCAGGCAGGAGAAGCCCATCCAGACAAGTGACTTTAAAGAAGGAGAAACAGGGGAGAAATTTTCCAAAGATAGCAGTTCAGGTGCTGTGCTTTCTGGATGTCTGCTTGGGTTATTTCTTTTCCCTTGGACCTGCTTTCTTCAGCACTCAGTGCATCAAGCAAAAAAAAAAAAAAAAAAAAAAAACGATCCTTTCCGATCTGGCTGAATGGCCCTGTCAAGACGCCACATTCAAAGGGGACTGCTTGCATGCTCTATACCAGACTCCTTGGAGAGAGAACCTGATGGGGTCAGCTTGATTCTAGGATTCTCTTCCATCCAGTCAGATATAGCCAGGGTTGTGCCCCCTACAAATATAGTAGATTGCAGGAAGTGACTCGTGCCAGATGATGGTTGGTGATATATAGAAAGGGGATGACTTCATGTCTAGTACAGACCCAAACTGATGCAGGGGCAAGGGATTCTAAATGGGACCTGAGAGAATGAAGTTGTCATTGACTGGAACTATTAGACTGGGATATGGAGGAAGGGAAGTTCAGACACCAAGAAGGAAGCCTGGATACAAGGGCAGATGTGATGGGAAGAACTAGGGTACTGGTGACACCAGCCAGGGACTCGTAATTAGGCAAATGACCAACCATTCACCCTTTCAAGACATTCAATCCCATGCTAGTTCGGGATGTCCTTGAGGGGAGAAGTGGGTTTTTTTTTTTTTTTTTTTTTAATCACACAGCATCTAACATAGTGCTTAGGACATTGTAGGTGTTAGAAATGTAGTTGTGGACAGTATAAATAAATGAACAAGTGAATGGAAATTCTTGAAAGACTATCACTTCCTCTGCGAAGGTTTTTTTTTAAATCTGTCTTCCAACACGGCCAGAGTTCCCTCCTTTGTGCTCCTAGTATACTAACCACATTTTACAATCATTGTCAGATGACAAATCCACCCCTATTGTACTGAGTGAACTCTTTTAAATAAAAAGTGGGTTTTATTAATCTTGGACTTTCCATTTACCAGAACAGTGCCCTTAGGCGCTGCTTGACAATTAGCTGTTGAATAAATGTTATATTTTCCTTTTGATAACCTTGACCTAAAGGTTTAATTTTTTGGTGAAAAACTTAAAAATATTTACATTTTCTAATTATAAAACAATATTATATTTACTATTATTGTAAGAAATATGGAAAATAGAAGATTATTCATAATCTCACATTTTAGAGTGATAAAATTATAATACACACATGTATTTATAGATATAAAGTGGACATTACCCCCTATCAATAATTATTCTTCAAGAATTCAAATATTATTTAATATCTTTTAAACTAAATATTCTTTTAATATCTATAAAATATTTTATCTTATGGCTATACTAAAATCATTGTACATATAGGCTAGGCTATTTCTGGGTTTCACTTTTATGAATATTTTCTTGTGAGAATTCCTTCCACGTGGAACTTTATGCCTTCCTCTTGGTACATTTCCCAGCATGAAATTCTATGATCACAGGGCACAGACACTTGGGCCCTTAATAATTATTGCCAGTCCCTCTAAGAAGGGCAGATGCATTCCCTTGACACTGGTTGTATATGATCACGCCCATTTCCCCACGTTCCTTCCATCAAATGGAATTAGAGCTGAAGAAGTTGTCAATTTTACCAGTGACACCACTTACTCAGAACAGGGCCAGGACCCTGGCTTGCCTTAGGAGCAGTGTTACTTGCTGATAGCATGAAGGCTGTGGCAAGGGCAGAGATGAAAATAATACATTTCACAGCCTCAACTTAGAGTCTTTGCGCTGGAAGCATTTTATACACACTTCAGTTTAAAGCAAGGTAGAATAAAAATATCAGTACTAGAGAGTTGGCAGGAAGACAGGCTCAGGCTGCTGGCCTGTAGGAGGCCTTGGACCTGAGGCATTTCTCTAGGTGTTGTCCAAAGGAGGACAAGACAGGCTTTACAGATGCTCTAGCCTAGTATGCTGTTAAAGGTGGGATGCACTTGCCCTGTTTGTTGATGACTGTGGCTTCTTTAGAAGGTCATCAGGTATCAAGAGTGGCAGATGAGGACTTGGGTAATTGGGAAGCCACTTGAAAGAATGTGTATCCTGACAGTGCTTAGAAGAATGGGCAGCTTGAGCACCCTGGCCAAATACAAAGAAGCCCAGAGCCTGGCTGTCTCCAGAGTCACTCCAGGAGCTCAAATGGGGAGTGGACAGGAAACACAGGCTGCAACTTAAAGTGGATGCAGGGGAGAGGAGGGCTGGTAAGTTCTTGGGAGGAGGGTAGTCATATTTATGGCTTTGGGGTAGAAGTCATCCCAGTGAGAAGAGACTAAAGATAAAGAGACAAGTGGATTAGCATTGGTTTGTCCTAGAGAGGAGTAGATTCCTAAAATTGAGTCTTATTTCCTTCCTTCCTTTTCTCAAATTTATCCCATCTTTTCTCTACCTACTCACTCCCAGCCTCTAAAAACTTATTAGGTGAAATGATCGAGTTATTTTAGTTTCCTTCTCTTCTTGCAGACCAAGCTTTTGGGCCTTCAACTTCTCTGGTCAACATAGTCTAGCAAAATATTTTCTTTAAGCAAAATTAATTCTTTTACAAGAGAATGGTTGGTTCCAGCTATTAAAATGAGTTTTAAAATCTCAAAAAGTAGAGGTCATGGCCACACCAGATGCTTGATAGACATGAGACTTCCTCAGGCCCCTTGGCTAAGACTCTAGATTTGTGCTGAATCTTCTTTTCCCTCTGTTTTTAAGGCAAAGAGCTCCTTTGAACTATGTGCTAGGTTAGACCAGGAGGATCTTAAAGGTATCCTTCATTTGGGCACCAACTCCTCCCATGATATGAGGGGAAGACCGGTCTAGCTTTTGGGAGGAAGATTGCCCCTGAGAGAAGGGAACGAGCCTGGACACTGTCCCTGTGTAGAGTGGGAGATAAAGGGCACCTTTCAGTATGAAAGGCCAGGCACTGTAGCACACTGACCCAAGATCCAGAGCTTCTCACTGGTCAGGAAACTGCCTGGGATGTGCCCACACCCCCCACCCTATTTCCTTATTTAGTTACTTCCTGTTTTGCAGGAGTGGAAGAGATTCATTTGGTCTATTGAGGAGCTGCTGGAGAAGAAACGGACTAATTAATGGGTCATAGCCTACTAGGGCATGTCACATTTCCTTTACGTCCTGAGTCCTGCGTGCATTTCCCTGCACCCCTGGGAGTCTCAGTCTATTGCAATAAAACATTATTCTGAGTTGTGAGTGGGAGAAAACCTAAAGATTTGTCTTGACTACATTGTGTAAAAGGCCAGGATGTTTCCTCCCTTCAATCCGCTCCCCCCTCCCCCCATTCTAAGGAAAAGGATAAAGACCCATTTATTAACATTATGTGCCTAGAACTATAGACTGAAGTGGATGCTGTTGGAACGCCACCCAGATTCCCTCAAGTTTTTTGCCATGTCTCTTTCTGTCCCCCCCCCCCCCCCCAGCTTCAGTCATTTGCTCCCAAAGAGCTGGCCCTATGAAACTGTTATTTGGAGGCCTGAGCTCTGGTTGTTGGAGTAGCTTTGCAGAGAGTTTGAAGTGGTTGTGAGTTTCAACTCCCCTTCTAACCCCCTTGGAAGCTTCTAGTTGGTGACTGATAGATGCAGGAGTGGGAGTGCCCAGCTCCCTAGCCTCTACTGACAGACACTCCAGAGCTCCCTTCTGGTCAGGCTGAGACCACTCTGTGTGGGACTCTCCCTGAGATCACACCTGTACCTGGCTTCCTCTTCTTACCTGTCCTGCTTCCTACACTCCTATACTGGTTTCCCTGGCATTTTTCAAATAAATCATTTGTATGTGAATCATGTAAGTGCCGAGGAATCCTATCTGAGTTGTCCTGCTCTCATTTGCATTTCACAGAAACCTTGTGAAGTAAAATGCTATTATCCCCATTTTACCTATGAGGAAAGAGGCTGAAAAGGCAATCATGTACCTATAACTTGTGATTTGAATCCAGTTCTGTCTGACCCTGAATATACTGAATGCCATGAAAAAAAAAAAAAAAAAAAATCAGCATTTAGATGAAGCTAGTCTCCCCCAAAACTTTGATGCTTTTTTTTTCTAGGTTATATAGAAAGTTGTCTCCTGAATTGAATGAATAGGAATTGAGTAAGTCTGGGGTCTGCAGAATTGGCTTATAACTCTGTGACACTTTTGCTGACTGTCCTCCTTCCTCTTCTAGCCCGAGTCTTACCTGGCTATCTACTCCATTTATCAGGGCTCTATTTCAAGAGTCTGCTTTCACTTGTAGCCCCTATATAAGCCAGTAAGCTCTTTGAGGACCAGGACTGTGTGCTACTTATTGCAAAATCTGCAGAACCTAGTGTGGTAATTTGGTATATAATAGGTTCAAACAAATATACTTTCAGTTAAAGGATCTGCCACAAGGCAATTTCCTTCACGAAAAAGTCCCCTCTGGAGAAATCAATTAAGTCAAAATTAAGGGATTTTCAGAGTCCTTAAAAGGAATTGTCATACCTTAAGTTAATTTCTTACATTCTAGTACTTACATCATGGCTTAATGCAAAGACTTCAGACAATGCTCTCTCTAGTTAGTGTCTAGACTCTGATTTATTTTTTCCAGCAGCATTAACTAATTCTGTCAAAAGGTTTTTATCCTTGATTTATTTTCAGATGATATACATATTTTAAGGGCCTCATGACATCAACTCTAATTCAAGGGAATTATGAATTTCTCTTCTTAATTTCCTATGCAGAAATCTTCCACTAAAATCAAGCCTAATCATTATATGGACATCAGATATGAGTAATGTGCAGGAGAGGACTTAACCACTTTTGAGGGCAAATGATGGCATTATTATTTTTTAAATTGTGAATCAATATTATAACCTCTTGTATTTTTCTGTTGATGCTGCTAGCATATTTCCCTTGCTGTGCTTTTATCAACTCTCTCCTCAGAGTACCAACCTGGATAATAATTCAGATGGATATTACTGCCCACAGTTCCTGGAATTTTTCTTCTGAAAGCTATGTGGGTGGACTTTGTGATTATGTAAGCACAAAACTAATGGGATTGGCAGGGGCCCCAGTTGAGAACTAGCAGGTGCTGGGCACTCTCCCCTCAGCCTTGCTCTGCTAATGTCTCTCTGGGTGTGGGCTGGCCCCGTGCTGCTTCTGTTGTGCAGCACAACAAGATAACTGCCTGCTGTGTCCTGTCACATCTCAGTTTCCAACTGTAACTGAGAAATATAGGGATGGACTCTTGGGCTCCAGCAGTCTTTAAAGTCACAACTACAGAGGCAGCTTGTATCTGGAACCAGAGCTTCTCAAATTGGGTTGTGAGGGACCCGTGGTAATAACTGACTTGAACTAGATGCTTATGATGCTAACCCCTAAACTTTATGGAAAATAATGCGTGTGTGTGTGTTTGTGTGTGTGCACGCGCGCGCACGCAGGTTATCCACTTCTGCCTAACTAAATACCTGAGGGAAGAGTGTCTAGCACCTGCCATCCTCATCTGGGTCTCCTGCCAATCATATTAGCTTTGTGCTTCTATAATGACAAAGTCCACCTACATAACCAACTACTTACCATTACTTTCTCATGAATCTGAGGGTCTGAAATTTGAAAGGGGCACAGTGGGGATGGAGTATCTATTTCATGTGGGTGTCTACTGGGGCTGTAATACCCAAGACAGCTCTTCACTCTTGTCTGATACCTGGTCTGGGAAGGCTCACAGGGCTGGGGGCAGGCTGGGGATGGCTCAGCTAAGATCCTTTGCTGTGGGCTGCTGTCCTTGGTTTTCCTTCATGCACTTTCGGGGGATCTTCCTCTTCTGAAGCCTTATCACATGATCTCTCCAGCAGGGTAGTGAGACTTCCTTGCATGAGAGCTCAGAGATCCTAAGAGTTCAAGATAGAAACTACAGGGCTTCATAATACACTTAGAATAGGTACAGAATCACTTTTACTATATTTTTGTTAAAAATAGTCTTAGGTCAGTCCAGATTCAGCAGGAGAGAACTGTATAAAGACACGAGCAATGGAGATGTGGTCTTTCAAAATCCACCAGTGTAATAGACCACTGCAGCATGGAATTTACAGACATGGTCCACACAGGATACATGAAGGATCCTGGGGTTGGGAATGTGGCTAAGGTCATCAAGGTAAAATTCAGGATACTCATTTAAGTTTGAATTTCAGATGAACAGTGAATAACTTTTTAGTATAAATATGTCCCACGCAAGTCTTTGGGACATAATTAGACTAAAAATTGTTTCTATGAAATTCAAATTTAATTGGGCATTCTATGTTTTTATTTTCTATATCTGGCAACTCTTGACAAGAACCTTGTGAACAGCACAAGGTTCTCATTTATCAGTTGCACAGGTCAAAGGAAGACCAGGATGGAGAGTGGAGAGGAAGAGAGCAGGTGTTCAAAGCTGGTGAGAATGAGGGAACTGAGAAGGAGACCTGAGCCCAGACTGTCCACCAGCGACGTGGCTGGGATTGGGACACTGGATGGAGTCCAGCACACTAGAGAAGGCTTCTCAGCCCTGCAGGCCTGCTCTGAGAATCAGTTCATTTTTGCCAGGCCTTTAAATAAGGTTGGTAATAGTGCTACTTCATAGAGTCATGGTGAGTATTAGGTACAGGATGCCTGGAATGCACTTGGCAAGTGCCTGGTATGTGGTAAGCACAGAGAACAGGTTAGGTGTGAGCACTTCAAGTAGCAATCACAACGATGATGACAGCATCGTGGGTATTGAAGCTATTGCGGGGGGAGTGGAGAAGCCACTCTTGGAGCTAACATCCCCAGAACACACACCGGGCTCTGCGGCCGGGGCTTTCCTCTCTCAATCTCCCTTAATCATAATTGCCTCTGCAGGTACAACAAATCACCCTTAGAGACAAACAAATTGGCTTGGAGGAATTAATACATTTTGCCTGAGTGGCGGTCAGGTCTGTCTGACTCCAGAATTTTTTCCCACAAGACAAGCTAATATAGTTCATTCAGGTAAACCTCAATTCAGAGGCCTCCAGTAGTGTCCTGTTGACGGCCCTCTTAACCTACCTTTGCTTCCATGTTGCCTTCCCTTTGAGCCTTCCCTTCTCAATTGTAAAATGGGAGAGTAACACCACACTGTTTTTCCCAGAGCCTCACCTCAGGCATTCACTATGGAAAGGGCACAAACACATTACAGATTGTAAAGTGTCCCGTGGATGTTGAAATTGTTTTGTTAAGTCTAATGCACTGACTGTTAATCTGGTATTCTAATCGAGGCCATGGTGGGATAAGGCTCTCACCTCTCCCAAAGGCATTGCAGAAGGGGTTTGGTCAGGTAGAAACAGGGAGGGAGGCAAGTCTTGGTCTAAAGAGCTGACACATTTCCCTCTGGAACACTCCAGGACAAGATTCCAGAGGTATGATGTCCCCAAAGAGACAACAGGATTTGAGGGCAGACAAGGCCCATGGCTTTTCGGTAGCTTTCCATATACTCCCTTGCCTGAGGTATAGTCCACTGATTGATGAAAGGCCAATTTCATATCTCTTTTATTGTCTGCTAAAGATTTGGTAGGTATTTACAAGGCCACTCTGAACTTTTAGACTCCCCCAGAGAGTCTTAGGAATATATGTGGAAATATTGTCATTATCTATTTTATGGGCGGACATGATGTAAACAGTGACTGGTGAAGCTTGAGTGAGCTGGGTCATGCCTCTCATTCACGTTTTCTCTTTCTCTAATTCACCCTGGGTCTGAATCTCTATCCTTCCTGCACACTGGATGTGCAGCTGCATTCATTATTAATCGCCAGCGCTGTTGAAATCTGCCACATAAGGAACAAAACAGTCTGTAGCCACAGACTCATTTCCCAGGCAGTAAATTATGATAACACGACAAAAGAAGGTTCTAGCTCTGACACATATTTTCCGAGTTTACCAGAGGTAACAGAATCGCCGGTGGTTGTGGTGGTAGAGTGTGTGTGTGTGTGTGTGTGTGTGTGTGTGTAACAGAGAGAGCCATGGGGTGGGGTGGTGGTAGGCACGAGTGTAGAAGGATGTGTGGGCTTTTGAAAAGCATCTCGTGAACAGCACAGTTGAAGACAGAGGCGAGAGTGTTCGCTGCTTGGTAATGAGATTCAGTGTTATGGGGCTGTTATTTTTAGTGTTTAAGCTATGAAAATCTCATTCCCTCCCTAGAGGCTTCCTTTCTGCTATTCTTTAGCACATCAGGTGAGAAATCAAGTGACATCTTTTAAAAATGATAACAGATCCCAAGTTAGTTTGTAAAAAAATCCTGTTCCCCCCAAATCTGTTTGGTCTGGTAGGAGCAATCTAATAAATTGGGATTTTGATTTGAGATGAGCAGGAAGGGGACAGAAAAAGAGAGAGGAGATTTGAAAATCTTATGTTAGATAAAGAAATCTAGAGAGAGAGAATTAAAAAAAACTGATGAAACTTGATTCTATTCTTTATGGATAATTAAGCATATATGCCCACTGTAAGTCTGTCTATCTTGCATTTTACGTGCATGTGTTTGTGTGTATGTGTTAGTGTGTATGTGTGTGTGTGTGTGTGTGTGTGTGTGTGTGTGTGAGGATGTCTTTTTGATATGTTCCATAAATACTTTTTTCTGATCTTGGTCTAAATTGCCTTCTTTGGTCATCCTCATATTTTATGCTCATTGGATTCCTTGTGCAGAGCTAGTAAACTGTCTGCGGTCTTATGTTCAGAGGCTTCTTTTCTACTTTGACTCTGTTGGCTCCAGAGACGGAGATTTCTATTATTCTATTTATTTTTGATCCTGTCTACTATTGCATAAATCCAGTCAATTATGAAAATCCAGGAGGCTTGAAGAAGGTGCTTCCTGCTTGGATAAAATTCAATTTTATAGCCCAATTGTTAGCTACATGGCTAACAACTTCTGAATGTGTATATTCAACAATTAACCTTTCCCATGAATATCAAAGTCTTAAGTGCACCTGCCTACTAGCCCTCTCTACCTGGACAGGTAACTGTACCTCCAACTTAATACATCCTCCATCAAACTCTTAATTCTATTCATGCCTATTCCTGATTTACTTTTATTGAAGTTTTCTGCTTTTCAGTAAATTCTATCAGTTCCCTGGGTCAAAAATCTTGGGACAAGATTTGCTGTTTCCCTCTCCCAGCCCATGAGCCCATTCTATTAACTAATACTGTCTTCAAAATGCATTCGGAATCTAAGCACACATTATCACCTCCACTGCTCACACTGTGATCTGAGCCAGCCCATCTTCTACGTTGATTATTTCAATAGCCTCCTAATTGGTTCTGGCCCTTCAACACCCAATTCCAACAGCTGTCCCCATGACCCTTTAGAAACTTTGACCAGGTCATGCTGTCCTTCTGTTCAAAACTCTCCAATGGCTTCTTATATTGTGCATGTGGAAGGCCATATCCTTCTCCTGGCACGGGAGCATGGCTGGCTGCTCCCGCCCTGCTCTCCCTGCCAGCACAGGCCTCCCCAGCCCGACTCACCTCCTTCCTCCCTATCTATGTGGATGTCCACATTTACCTCCATTCTCTGCCTGGAACGCTTTTCTTCCACACATGTGCATACTTTTCCCTCATTTCATTTCACCTCTATTCAAACATCACCTCCTCAGAGAGATTATCTTTGAGTTTTTAAAAATAAAATAGTATCCTCATTTCCTATCTTCCTAATTCTGTCTCCCTTAACTTTATTTTTCTTTGTAATACTTATCACCACCTGACATTATATGCCTATTTATGTGTCTGTTTCTTCTCGCATTAACATAAGCTTTCTGAGGCAAGAATTTTTTTTTTTTCTTTTACTGCTATGTCTCTTATGGCTAGGACAATATCTGACATGTAGAAGTTGCTTAATAATTACTTGTTACATATATAAATGAATGGTTAAAGCTCCACTATCTGCAGTGTTCCTGTAAATTCTGTCTGGCATTGGTGCACTTGTTTTATTTTGATGCTTTGGGATGGGATACAAGGAAACATACTGTAACAAGACACTTTGAAAGTAGAGTGAGGTCCATCCTTTCTCTCTTCTCATCTACTGAAAGCTCCTTGTTCTCTGGGAGGAGCTGATCAGACAGACTGAGTGGGCCACCCAGGCAGGAACTGGAACCCAGCAGAAGAGCAAGGGATGATAAATCCAGGAAAAATGTGGGGTACTGGCTTATTTTTTCTTTTGGTAAATATCCTGTAAGTGACGCATTTGTAAGGTCATTCTCTGGGAAAGGTGAAGTGCTTCTTGTGGATAGCAGAGTCTCAGCCGCTCCCTGGTGACCTCCTGGCCCACTTGTGCTTTGTACAGCAGTGCAGAGAAAAATCGCTTAGTGATGATGCTACTTTGCAAAAGTAGAAATTTGAAACAAAACTGTTCTACAATGTTAGTCTCTTGACTTAACTATTTCGCCTGGTTCTTCATTCTTTCCCCAGTTTTCCTGTTAAGTTCAGGTTAGTTGAATTATTTTGCTTGAATGTTGTAAAATATTTCTCTGTTTTCTCACCAGCTTAAGTTTCTGTAAGGGTCTGAACAGGTGAGAGTGAACTTCTTAAACATGAAATGACTGAAAAAGCCCCTGAATAATAAAATTGTTGCAAAACCTGTGTAGAATGCTGTCTTTTAAACACAGTCAGGGATGGTGTGCAATCCTGAGTTGTGGTCAGATGCAGTCTGGTTGATCAAGCCTCCTTGACTGAGTGTGTCCCCAGTGGCAAGAATATGGGCCATATGTCGCTGCATATTCCAATTTCTCTCTAGACCCTGAGTTGTGTCTGCATAGACAAGGTCCATGCCTCACAGGGCCTGCCTATGTGATGCAAAGTGAATTCTTCTAGAAAAATTGCTTTTTTTGGTTTCCTTTTTCATTACTCTCTATAAGACTAATCCAGTTAGTCATGAGCCCCTCTTGCCTTGCTTATTTATTTTTCTGGTGCTTCTCAGCTGCATGGCATCTTGGACTAGGGAAGGAAAGTCTCAGATCCAGAAGGGAAGGAGAGAGCTTTCCTCTTATACCTTGCTATTCCTAGGGCTTCTGACCTATCCTCTTGCTGGGCTCACATGGTGGTGTGGGTGAACTCCAATTCAATCTGGGGGAGAATGTAGCCTCCCTGGTCTGTTGCTAGGCTCAGAGCAGGAATGCTGGACCTGGGTCTCCTCTCTGTAGGTGGGGAGGTCCCGTGAAGCTCTGTGGCAATACTGCTTTTCCAGTCCCAGAGTCACAAATCAATGCATCTTTTTCTTCCATCTTTCAGCATTCTTCTTCGGTTGATTGTTGAGTTATTTGCAGTGCTTATGATTGTACTTACTTGGGAGGAGCAGGGAGAGCATTTACTATTCCATCTTGTCCAGGTTGGAAGTTAAAGAGTCGTGCTTTACAAATAATTTTTGGTCTATTACTTTTGTGATCTGGAGGAGAAAGAAAAGATTTTCATAGTCTATGAAGCATATTAATTCTTGGCAATAAAGTTATAGTAAATCTGGCAAGTTCCATCTGTATTAGTCAGTATCTGCTTCCTTTTAGTCTGAAGTGTAATGTTGTTGGTGATACCCTGATTAGACATCATGGATATACTAGAATAAACATCACGTCAGGGAAAGAAAACTTAAAGTTAGAAACAATTTTTATTCCACTGAGGACAAATCATACAATGACAGGAATAACATATAATCGATTTGCCACAAGGTATCTGGTTAGTCCCAGAAGTTAAGGTATCATATCAGGAACTCAGGATGTGCTATATTTCTGTTTTTATGCCACTGATTAATATTCAGACTTTTATATACTGACTGTTTTCATCTCTTCCTATAATTTAAGGCATCTCTTTTAGTATCACATCATTTTAGTACACATTATTTTTAATAGTTTTAAAATAATTTATGAAGTGAGTTTAGTGTAATGAGCTTAGTCATTCCTCAATTGTTACTTTATTTTTATTTTTTGCTATTGTGAACAAGTCTGTGATCAGCCTCATCATACATAAATCTTGTGCTGTGCTGTAACTCCCTTTGGTTAGAGAACCCAGTGGAACTTTGGAGCCCGTCTGTCTGGGTTCAGATCCTGGGTATAGGGCTGTGAAGGTTGAGCATCAGTCAAGAGGAATGGTACCTCTTGGCTTAGTGCAGCATCCAACCTGTAGCCCTGAATCTTGGCTCTGTTATGTACTTACTGTGTGAACTTATGCAATTCTCTTTGTAGTTTGGTTGCCTCAGTCTCTACATAAATGAAGTAGGAAAAATGATACTTAAACTCATGAACTTTTGCAAAAAGTCAATGAGATTATAGCCTTAGAATAGGCTTGGCACATAGCAATTGCTATGTATGTTTATTATTGTTATAATTTGCTATCATATTATTATTGCCAATGGGTATGACTTTTGTTACAAACTACAAACTTGAAGCTCATCTTTAATCCTTTAGACTCACACTGATGTTGTAATTTGGATTTAAGACTCTTCAAGAGCTATAGTGCCATATTGAGGAGGGGGTTGAAATACTAAGCCACATTTTTCAGCGGGGAGAGGAGGTACAGATCTGGAAAGTCAGATGGCCCCACAGGGGAGTGGGAGGCCCAAAGGATAGGTGTGATTATGGGCTTATGATTACAGAAGGGAAAAGCAGTGAAGGAGGCAAGTGTGGAGGAATTCGGTGGTTGAGAAGCCTTCCCCTTGTGGAGAGGAGAGATGATTGGAAGCTCTCCATGAGGAGGTGGAACAAAAGTCTGGTTCCTACCAGAGGCAGATGTTTAAGCACTATCTGTCACAGTTAATTATGAGTCTGGGTGTTTTACTTACCTTTGGCTTCATGTGGCATTATGATCCATATGAGAATCACATGCTTGCACCTGTTCTCCCACTCTGAAAATTTTCCTCTAGGATAACGATAACCTTGTTAGCCAACACCAAAAATTTTCAAAGGAATGTTTTCAGAAGTATGCAAAATGCAGCAGAATGCTTGACCAAACCCAGCTGGTTTCCAAAGGACTCTTTTCCTCAGATGTGTCTACTCTCATTAAAACAAAGCATCAGATTCCCATGCCTGGGGACAGAGACAGAAAAAGCTCTATCATAGGCAGTTTCGGAGACAGCTCTGTTTAGAATAAGAAAAGTGGAAGCGTGGGCCTGTTTCTCACTGCATTCTGTAGGCCGTGGAATGCTTTTTGCTCTAACCCTCTTACATTTGCCCCTCCGCTTACCTCCTTTCCAGCAAGGACAAGCCAGTCAGGTTGTGTGCATGCTAGAGTATTCTTTGGGCCACATTGGACTCACAGGCAGGGCTGCTGTGCTGTTTTAGTTTGAGGGAAGCAGATCGTTAGACCGGTTTTGAGTATAAATTATATTTTATTGGAGAGATGAAAGGAATTCAGGAAGAGGGTGGAGAAGTGAGATAGGAAAGGGAAGTCAGACAATAAAGATGTTGACAAGCCAGTTACCACTGTAGGCAACTGAAGCTTAACCCCAGGGTGACTCTGGGAGATGGTATAGAAAAGAGGACTCAGAACTCTGGTGTATCCCACCCCTGGGGTAAAGAAGTTGGGGAGTTTATACACCAACTCCTATTGATTATTAGTTAAGGGAATAGTACTCCGGGAAATGTTAATTCCTGGAATTTCCAAGATTCAGAGTTTTGCAGAAAACTCACAAGAGCACAGATCCTTGAAGGGAGGGGGGAGGTTTTGGTGGAGGGAGGATAATGGGTGGGGCCACATCTATGGTGCATCTTAGAATGGGTACAGGTGATTGCACTAATGTACACAGCTATGATTTAAAAATAAATAAATAAATAAATAAAATAAAAAAATAAAAGTCTGCCTACATGCCCTAAGATGGCAAGGTCTGAGGATTATGGGCGGGACATCTACAGGGTCCATTACATGTGATTTAAAGATCAACAAACAAATTTTGCTTCTGTTTTTTTTTTTTTTTTCCAGTTACAAGTCTTGGCAGCAGATCAATGTGGCTAATGTGCATAATGCTGATTACAAGAGTAATTAATCATATCAAAACAGGAAAATTATTAGGTAAAACTATATGGAAAGTGCATTTTCTGTATGTGATCATGCATCTGGTCTTTGGATTTATTTTTATATATGATATATTTTGTTGGTATAAATAGAAGATATAGGACACATGTGTTGGTTACGAAGTAACTCATATCTTGGCAATAAGAAATCTGGAGTCACAGACATATTTCAGAGGAAGAAGTTTTGATATTTCTGTTAACTAGGATATAAATTTTGGTAGCAGAAAATTTCTGAGATTGACAAGAGTTGAGCTGGGGTGAAAAGGAATATATTAATCTTGCAAGTTTGAGAACATCTTGGGAATGACACAGGACCAACCTTCTGCTCAGCGATGTGGTCACAGCCAGGGCACATCTACCAAGCCCATGGGAACCCCTGCTGCATTCTAGCTCCTTCCAGCCAGCTCAGCTGCATGGAGGGAACTCTGGATTATGGGATGTGGAATTCACCTTCTGGATTTTGTGAGTTGGCTTGGGTTGCTCTTGTTACTGGGTTTAATGGAACATAAATAGGACTTACTCATTCTCCCACAAATAGTTCTTTTGTAGAATTTTCCTTTCCTACTCCTTGGATGATGTTGCAGGGAGATTCCATTACTTTTCTAGTCATCTTGGTATGTTAGAACAAGACTAAAAAGTCCAGTCTAATCTAATATTGAAACTTCATCCTCTCCAATGCAAACATTCTCCTTTCTTCCAAAGTCAGACCAAACTGGTGGTTGGAGTATGGGCAGCGGATAAGGGGAGATTGTGGCCTGTTCTGTCTCCTGTCCCTACTACTTCCCAACTAACCCGGCCGATTTTGGCTTTTTCAGAGCCAGGTTCTAAGAAACTCTGTGCCCATTTCTTCTAACAGCTCTCTCCCATTCCAATCTGATCACAAGCTTCTCTAGCTCCACACATTTTCAGCCAGGGAGGGAGTTTCTAACTTGTTCCTCCTTTCAGACAATGCCATTTTCCTAAAATGAGTCTTTGGATTCCCTCACTTGTTTTGAAGTAGAAGAGGTAATAATTCCCTCTTTAATCAAACCAAGCCCTCTTTTATGTAGGTTGAGTGTCGAAGATGGGCCGAATTAGTTTGGTTGGTTAGTGATCCAAACTGCATAGATATGTCAAGCCCAGTATGAGTCAGCATAAGCTAAGTGCTATAACAAACAACTCCGGAATCTCAGATTTTCAAACCATGTAGATTTCTTTCTTCTTCTTTGTTTTTTTAAATGGGTTTATTTCTCGATAAAGTCATCAGCCAAAGCAGGTTGGTGGTTATGGAGGGAACTCTGCTCTATGTAATTATTTAGGATCCAGATTTCTTCTACTAGTGTCTTTACTGTGGGAGGGTCTTATTGTCCACCTGGTTTCCTTTGTTAGTCTGGTGAAACCCATGGAGTGTAGTAAAAGTGACATTTAGTTGGTTCTGAGCCTGGGCTTCAGGAAACTTTGCCCACTTCTGCTCTTTTTCATGAAATCCTGCCACTGCTATGTGGACAACCCTGGATTTGTCTGCTGGATAATGAGACACACAAGTCCATCCATCTGATCACCTCAGCCTATGGCCAGCCAAGTCCTAGAAACACAGAGGCCAGTTGATCTGCTTCCGGCTATAGACACAAAGGGAGCCCCAATGAGACCAGAACCACCGGACAAGCTCAGCCTGAGTGCTGACCAGTTGGGTTGTGACCTAAATAAATATTTTAATGTTAAGCCAATAATTTGGGGTGATTTGTTTCATAGAAATAAATGGTTTATTCAAGGAAGATACCCTTTCTTTTAATTGACTTGGGTGGTTGGTGAGACCACCTGAGTTCCTTTCACTTACCTTCCATTGTTGAAATCTAGTTATAGAGCTCTACCTCCATATAAAAGGAGATTATAAAATATGGTGTGGCAGGACATCCAGGAGAGGAAGAAGAGATGGGTATCAGTGGGTCTCTGTCATCAACACCCATCTTTCGGTGTCTTGGAGCCTCAGCTGAAGCTCCTATATGCAGACAGAAGTACTCTGTGAAACATTGTCATGCCTTATGGTAGACATGATGACAACCCATGTTTCAGTGACTCTCTTTGCATCTACCTGCCTTCAAAGAGGATAAGATTCCCGTTAAGTAGATTTAGGGCCTGCTTATCTTTATTTGAGGGAGAGAAGGAAGGAAGTTCAGGTTAGGCCCACAGGCATGAGTCATAATCTTCAACTGCGTATTTAAAGCCTCTCTTGTTTCTTCCCTATAGTCCCTTTGGTGAGGAACCCCCAGCAGGAGGAGAGGGCATGAAGGATTTACGTGTTCTTGTATTACTGTGCTGTGATTAATGTCATCACAGCAGCATCAATATCTTTGTTCATTGCTCTTGGGAGTCAGTACCCCATCTGCTGTCTACAGTGGCTAGAAGTATGACTTATGATTCCTAAGTTTGAATGATGTTTCAAGCACCATAACGTCATACTCAGGACCCGTGCAGTGTGTCAGAGGGAGTACAACATGTCAGACAGATCCAGCTCTTAATCCCTTTTTTTCAACTTGCTAACTTAGTGACCTGGAATAAATTTCTTGAACCCAGGTGCCTGTTTCCCTTTGGCAAAATGTAGACAATCACAGCAAGCATCCCTGTTTCCTGTGAACATTACACAAACGAATGAGTGTGGAAGTACTTGGCTAATAAACGCTCTGCAAATGCTAATGAATCTAATTATGGAATAAGCAGCTACTGGTTTAAAAAATACTTGGAAAAGTCTATATAGATCAGAAAGTTGAGTTAATCAGGCCACAGTGTAACCATTTATTCATATACAGCCCCTCTCTTGTGTGAATTCATTTATTTAATTTCTCCTTTTTATGTGTTTCAGTGTCTCACTTACCTTTTTCCATGGATATTTGTTCTAAAGTGATTTATATATATTCTTAAATTTATTCACTTTTGAAGAATATAACGCTTTGTGTGTGTAAAGTTTGTGCAAATAGTAGTGTGTTATAAATCTCTCTTTTCTTAACCCTTTCACCCAACATATTTTAAATATTTGTCCATGGTGCTGAATGCCATATCATTCCTTACTTTTAAGTCTATATATACTCTTGTGCTATATTTTCTACCTTTAACTTTCCCATTCCCTAATTTCTCGAAACCCAGGTTGTTTCCAATACCAAAAAATGCATTAAAAACATCTTCTAAAATTTCTCTTTACTAACCTGCTGGAAAATTTCATTAGGATATAAGACCAGAAGAGAGACTGATGGATTTCAGGGTGTGTGCATGCTTGATTTCATTAAGGACAGCCAGATGGCTTTCCAGAAGGGCCATGCTAGTCTATATGATGGGCAGCAGTGTGTGAGGAGCCTGTTTATTAATATCTTCACCATCTTTCTAATATTTACATTTTAATTGTTATAAAAAGTATCTAATTGTCATTTTGATTTTTATTTCTCGCTTGCACGTGTGTGTTAGAGTCTTTTTGTGTGCACGTTGACCTTCAGGAATCCCTCCTCTGCTTCATCTCTTAGTGTCTTAGGAAATCAGTTTTCCCAACACCGTGTACTAACCAAATGATTCTTTCCTTATGGCTAGAATCACCTCCACCACGTGATTGATTCTGAGGTGTCTATTCTGCTCCATGTTTGTTTTCTTTTCTCTTTCTACACTAGTCCCTATTCATATTGCAGCATCCTTTGCTACATCTCCATGCCATTAGAATAACCCTCCGACTTAGCTCTTCATGGACTTTCTTCTTTCTTTGTAGCCTGTTGCTCCAACATGATTCTTTGAAAGAACTAGCTCTTACTAATTTGTTAGCTAACTTAATCATAGTATCTTCTACATTTCTAAAATATAGTATATAGTGTTCTTTTCTTTTTTTTATAGAGACAGAGTCTCACTTTATGGCCCTTTTTTTTTGGTAGAGTGCCGTGACATCACACAGCTCACAGCAACCTCCAGCTCCTGGGCTTAAGCGATTCTCTTGCCTCAGCCTCCCGAGTAGCTGGGACTACAGGCACCCGCCACAGCACCTGGCTATTTTTTTGTTGCAGTTTGGCCGGGGCTGGGTTTGAACCCGCCACCCTCGGCATATGGGGCTGGCGCCCTACTCACTGAGCCACAGGTGCCACCCAGTATATAGTGTTCTTATCCTTGCTATTTTTGTTTTTTTTTTTAGTGGTCATTTTCTTTTCATCTTGGACCATAGAACCATTTTTGAGTGATTTTGAACAACTCAAACTGGCTTTATTTTTATTTTTTTTGAGACATAGTCTCAAGCTGTGGCCTTGGGTAGAGTGCCATGGCGTCATCATCATTCACCACAACCTCCAACTCTTCGGCTCAAGTGATCCTTTCACCTCAGTTTTTAATATTTTCAGTAGAGATAGTGTCTTGCTCTTGCTCAGGCTGGTCCTGAACCTGTGAGCTCAGGCAATCCACCTGCCTTGCCTCCCAGAGTGCTAGGATTACAGGCGCGAGCCACCGTGCCTGCCCAAAGTGGCTTTATTTTTGTAGTTAGTAAATTCTTATTAATCTCTAGTTTTGTTGCATTTTGATAAGAGATATGGCCTGCAAAATATATACTTTTTAGAAGTTTAGGTTGTCTTGCTGGTCTAACACATTATGGATTTATGTGAACAAGTAATGGGCACCGGAAATCTATTCTCCGTAGAGTTAAAGTTTGGTAATTATTAAACAAACCTTCATTAATTATTTAACTCAAATCCTTTTATCTAGTATTAATGAACCATAGGGGGCAACAAATAAATTTATGAATGGGCTTCAGGGTATCCATAAATCCCCTGACATACAGGCAAAATGCACATGCTTGTGAGCGAGGAGACAGCTTTCATGAGATTCTCATAGGGGTCCAAGGGTCTGAAAAGACTAACAATCACAGGATCTTAATTTTTGCTTTTATGTGTATCTGTTTATATCTCTTTGGTCTGTCAATGGCACTATAACTATGCTTGTAACAATTTTGTCCTTTTTTTGCTATTTTCATTTAATATATTAAAACCATGTTGATTGATACATATTCATGGGTATTTATCAGGCAACTGTGAATTTTATTCTTTATTATTATAAAATGATAATTATGAAATCATTAAAAATCCTTTTTAACATAGTTGCCTTGAATT
Source organism: Loris lydekkerianus (assembly GCA_963574355.1). Classification (NCBI taxonomy): domain Eukaryota; kingdom Metazoa; phylum Chordata; class Mammalia; order Primates; family Lorisidae; genus Loris; species Loris lydekkerianus. The sequence goes on from CAUYPK010099082.1 coordinate 20,311, forward strand.
CAGCCTTGTCTGTTTTTATTACTCCAATTTTAACTTTCTGTTTATTTGTACTTGTCTGACACATTGTTTTAACTTAAGGCTTTTTGTTTAATTGGATCTTTTTATATCAATCATGTTTAATATGGAATTTTATCCCTTTTATGTTCATTGCAGTAAATGGTATATTTGTTGCAACTTCCATCAATTTGTTTTTACTTGGTTGCTGGTGTTTGTGCTAACCTTTTTTTGTTTGTTTCTGTCTTCTGCTGTAAGAATTTTGCATTCATTGTTTTTCTTTTTTCTAGTGGTTTTCATATTTTGATTGCAGTCTATTTTAACATCATATTTTTAAGTCTTTAAAATTTTTTTCAAATATACCATGATACGTATCTGTTTAACTATTTGTTATAACAATTAGTGTCATCCCCTTTATATTTTAAATTAAAAATTTGAGTACATTTTTATTTACCCTCTTTTTCTTTTCCATTGATTTACACTAACTTACATTTTAATTTAATTTTTTTCATAATTTTTATGAGCATGTTATTATTTATATTTTTAAAAATCATATTTATAAGAAATTTAGCCAAATTATACTAGCTATTGTTGTCAGTCTCTACTAATAACTTCATACTGTGATGTTTTCTGTCTGGGCCTCTTAATTTTTCTTTTCCATTGCTTCATTTCCAACTTCAAATAATTTTTTAAAGGGAATATATCTTTAATCCTCTTTTATCTTTGAGATTACCTTTCTTTCCACATAAATGACAGTGAGGATGAATATGAATGTATTAATTAACAACTGCTGTCTAAAAAGCCATATCAAAAGTTAATGATTTAATAGGGACTGGAAGGGGAGGGAAATTAGAGAGATGTTGGTCAAAGGATACACAATTTCAGGTAGAAGAACGAGTAAGTTCAAGAGATTATTGTGCATCATGGTGACTAGAGTCAATAGCAATATATTGCATATTGGAAAATTGCTAGGAGAGGAATTTTTAATTTTGACATGTTTTATGAGTTTTTACCCCAAAAAGAAAATCAAAAGTATGTAAGATCATGCTTACATTAAATATAATAGCTTGATTTAACCATTCTGCAAGGTACACACATATCAAAACACCCTGTTGTACATCATAAATACATATATTTTCCCTTGTCAATTAAAAATATTTTCAAAAAGTTAGTGATGAAACAATACTCATTCATTTAGCCCACAATCCTGCAGGTTGACAATTTTGGCTGAATTCTCCTGGGAAGTCCTTCTGGGCTAGGTTGCTGTCATGCACACATCTGTGGCCAATTGCTAAGCTGGCTAGTGTGTGGCCTCACTTGGAGTGTGTCTGTCCTCTGTGGTCTCTGACCTCACCGCAGGTTAGCTCGGGCTTATTCAGATGGCAGCTGGGCAGGGTTCTCAGAGGGGCACAGAAGTCTCTTAAGGTTCAGGCCTGTAGCTGGCACAGCATGACATTTAACATGTTCCATGGTCCACAGCAAGGGACTGAGGTCACTAGCTGAGATTAAAGGAATATAGACTCTGCCTTTTAATGGGAGATGCTGTGAAGTCACATTGCAAAGAGGATTCATAAAACAAGGGGGTACTTATTACTATTTTAGTAAATCAGTCTACTCTAGTATGTAAAATTCCTAACACTTTAATTCCTTAAAATCTGCAGATTTTACTTATTAATACCTTCTGGCACTTAGTGAGTGGTCCTATCCTATTTCATTTATGTTGATGTATGTTTCATATTTATTTACCTTTTTTACTCTATGTTTCAGAATTTTTTCTCAACTTCTCAGGTTTGTCCTCTGTAGCACAGATTCAATTCCTGTGACATTGCTTTTGCTCCTTGCTGCCTTCAAAAATTTTTATTGCATTTTATTGAGTTATGTTGCAATAAGCGCTTCTTCTAACATCTTTCCCTTCACTTCATCCCGCTGCTAATTTTGATTGCAACTTTTTCTTACCTTGTGATGAGGCCATGCTGCCCTTTCCATTTTTGGTCACTTACTACTTTCAGGAAATTTGATTCTGAATTGTCTGGTTGATCATTTCCAGGGACATTGTGTAACCTCTGAGTGAGCTCTCTTTCTCTTTCCTGTAGATTTTAAAAATAATAGTCTCATACTTATCTTTTTCTTTATAATCAGAAAAGCAAAATTTATCTAGATTTACTTTTCATCTCTCTTTCTTGGTTCTTTTAAAAGTTAAATGTTAAAAATTATGTTCATAAAGTGTTATATTCCCATGATTAAACATCAATCAGTATAGAATAGTATAAAATAAAAAATAAATCTCTTCCACCACAATCTGACCACTTGCTAGAGTGGTAACCACTCTCAACAGTTTCAAAGTATATGCTAGAAAATTTATCTTATGCATACATAAGGGCACGTACATATGCATATATTTTGCTCAAAAAATGTTATTCACACTTTTTTGTTTTTCTCTTAAAATATATTTTGAAGATGTTTTCATGTCAGTATATATTGAATTATTGCACTTGTATTGAATAGCTCCATAGAATTCTATTCTGAGTATATGGATTAATCAAAATTTATTTACTCATTTTTTTCTACTGTCAAAGGTTTAATTATTTTTAAGGTGTTGGCAGTATGAACTTTTACTATAACATAAATTTTGTAATGAATGCCATCCTGGCTGTCTGTATATGTGGTATGTATCTCTAAGTATATTTTCAAGAAAGAAGCTTTTAGGGCAGACTCTATGTACTTTACATTTCGGTTATGTATCTCTAGGTATATTTTCAAGAAAGAAGCTTTTAGGGCAGACTCTATGTACTTTACATTTCGGTTGGTCTTAGCAAATTGCCTTTGAAAATGTCTCAACAATTCATAAACGAACCAAAATGAAATGATTGTGCCTCTTCCCTCATTTGTTTTTTCAAAAATGCTGGTTTTGTCATTTGTTTGAGGTTACCACTATGGTAGGTATTGGTATCTTGGTGGTGATTTCTTGGCATCTTTATATGATTATTGCCACGGATATTCATAATCTTGTGAATTTCTTATCATATCCTTTATTCTTTCCTTTTGCTTACACTGGGCTACTTATTTTCTTCTTATTGATTTTTAAGAACTTGTTCATAAGTCGCATGAGTGGTGTAAAGCAGGGCCTCTGGTGTCAGTCTGCGTGTTTCACATGCTGACCTTGCTACTTTGAGCTGTTCCACCTGATCCAGACAGTTTGCCTAATCTTTCTGTATCTCAGTTTCATCCGCTACTCCAGGGGTCCTCAAACTGCGGCCCGGGGCCACATGAGGTAGTGTGATTGTATTTGTTCTCTCTTTTTTTTTTTTCTTCAAAATAAGATATGTGCAGTGTGCATAGGAATGTGTTCATAGTTTTTGTTTTTTTTACACTATAGTCCGGCCCTCCAATGGTCTGAGGGACAGTGAATTGGATTGGTCCCCTGTTTAAAAAGTTTGAGGACACCTGCATGTGAATAATAAGAGTATAACTTTGACTTCTTGTCAGAATAAAAATAGATACATGTTAAAAGCAGTTAGCACAGTACTTGATTTATGATTACCACTAAATAAATGTCAGTAATAATATAAAATGATATTTCAAATACTAGCTCATTGTCTACTCCAGCTTTCTAATTTGTCTTCAATTTCAAAGGCACCTTTTTTTTTGAGACAAGGTCTCCCTCTGTCACCTGGACAGAGGTGTCCAGGCTGGAGTGCAGGCCACACGTGCATGCAGCCTCACCTGGCTAATTACTATTATTATTATTTTTATTTTCATAGAGGAAAGGTCTTGCTATGTTGCTTAGTCTGGTCTCAATCTTCTAGCTTCAAGATATTTCCCACCTCAGCCTTCTAAAATGCTGGGGTTACTTGTGTGAGCCACTGTGCCTGGCTTCAAAAGCATTTTAGTCTAAGATTGCTTTTAAAAAATTGCTGGTCTGTTAGTATAGCGTATAAATGCCTTAACACAATAACAAGTAAATGAGATGAGGTATATATTAACCAGTCTGATGTAAGCCTTTCTAATTCTATATGAAATCAGCACATTGTACCCCATGAATGCTTTAATATTAAAATATATACATAATCTTTGTGTTTATGATTTAATTAAAAATAAAAATATAAAAAATGAAAAAATAAAAAACTACTGATGAATTTTTCTAATAATTTTAGGGCTTTACTTTTTATTTTTAAGTTATCAGTATATGTTTTTGTATAATGTTTGGGATATTAAGCCATCTTTATTTATTGTCAAATGGTAGGCCAGTTGTCACAATACTGTTTTACCTCTAGTAAAATATGTCAACTTTATCACTTTCTAAATTTCCACATAATTTTAATTTCACTTCTGGAATTTTTGGATTCTTTCATTTTTCCCTCTTTGTCAGCGGTTCTCAACCTGTGGGTCATGACCCCTTTGTAACAATGAAAGCACATCCTGCATATCAGATATTTACATTATGATTCATAACAGTAGCAAAATTACAGTTATGAAGTAACAACGAAAGACGTGTTATGGTTGTGGGTCACCACAATATGAGGAACTGTATTAAAGGGTTGCCGCATTAGGAAGGTTGAGAACCACTGCCCTATGTATTCTTCTCCTCTCTCCTGCACCAAATTGCTTTTAGTTGCTACAACTTATAATTCTTTTCACTAATATGTCTATTCCCTTTCATTACTTCTACTTTTAATTATTTTCCAAATTAAACATATATATTCACTTTTTAGTAAATTTTAATATGATTTTAAAAAATTTTAAACATTTAATCATATAAATTAAAATTTTATTAAGTGTAACATTTTATTTATACTTAAGTAAGTGTGAGTAATAAATAATGCTTAATGAGCACTGGTAATTTTAGTAGGCTGAGAGGGAGAACGTTCCTTAGAAGTATCACTTAGCAGGTTCTGTATGTCCCCTACTCTCATCTCTAAATGTAAACACTATTTTGAACATGTGTTTACACGTGTGGTAATCGATTGTTTAGCTTTGCCTGTTTTTGAACTGTGTATAAATTAAATATTGTGGAATGAATTCTTTTTGACTTGGTGCTTGAGCTCAATATTATGGTCATGATATTTGTCTATGTGAATTTTTTACTGCTGTTTATATTCCATTACATGAATACAACACAATTTACTTAGGTCTTCTGTTTATGGGTATTTGGATTATTTCCAGATTTAAAAAGCAATGTTTTATTGCCCACACTATTGTTATGAATATTCTTGAATATTTTTTTTTTGGAGCATGTATGTAAAACCTTCTCAAGGAGTAGAATTACTGAGACCTTGGCATCCTCATCTTCAAACCTGCTAGCTTAGCTATTGCCAAATAGTTTTCTTCCGTGGTTGAACTAATCTACTCCCACCAGCAGGTTATGAGAGTATCACTTTCTCCAGGTTCCCTATGCCCTTGCTTCCCAAATGTCCATCTCTATAGCAACAACAAGCACTACCATTGTTATTTAGAACCATACTAAAAATAATTTAGGGAGAATTGGTATCTTTACAGTTTTGCATCTTTTTTCTCTCTGAACAATGAATATCTTTCCATTTATTATTGCTTTTATGTTTTGAGAGTTTTAAGCTTGTTTTCAATTTCTTGTTAGACTCACTAATATTTTCCAAAAGTTTTTATTATGAACTTTTAAAAGACAGAAAAAATTGATTATATTATTATATGTTTGCTGAACCATTTGAAGTTAAATGGTACACTTCATCACTAAAAGCTTTGGCCTGATTCTCCTGAGAATATATACATAAGCTCAATATTATTATCTCACTTAAAGTAATTAAGAATAATTCCCTCCTATGAGCTAATACATTCATATTTTCCCAGTTACCCTTAAAATATATTTTAAAGATGTTTGTTTAAAGAGATAATTGAATCACGATTCATACATTTCATATTGCATTTTGTTATGGCCTTCTAATTTCCTTTTTAAGAATGATATTCTCCCATAATTAATGACTTTTTATATAAGACTTTTATTACATTTTCATATATACTTTAAAGTACATGGATTAATAAGTGAATCTGCATGCACCCATTAGCTAGTTTTAATAGCTATCAATATTTTCCCAATTTAGTTTGCTTTACTTATCTTTCAATACACTGCAATCACAATTTCTTCCTTGTTGACTGTTAAACCAATTCTAAGATATCACATCAATTCATCCTTAATCATCCTGTGCCTCTAGGAACTTTCCCACGTAACCACCATGACATTTCAGCTTTTCACAAGAACAATTTCTTAGTATCCCACTCTTGTTCCATATTTCGATTTACTTGATTGTTTCAAATTTCCTTTTGAAGTTGAGTTGCCTGAGTTAGGAGCCTAAAAAAACCCACACATTGCATTTTGTTATTGTATTATTTTATAGGATATACAGTCTGAAAAATGTTTAAAAATGTCATTTGAAATGTTTTTGTCTCTATTTTTAATTTTAGACATTGAATTTTTCCTTGTAGACTTAACTTTCTTTATTTTTGAATATGTGAAACATTTATATGGTTCAAAAGCAAATACTGAGACATTTTTGTTTCCTCCCTTCTCCCTTTCATTGCATTACTCTTCCCATTACCTCTGACTTCTCTAGGTCAATTGTTATTACTAGGTGTGGCTTATCTTTCCAATATTGCTTTTGGCAAAATAATCTTGTGTATATGTGTGTATATGTTATTTCCTGGTTTATTTTCTTACACAAAATCTATCATACTCTAGATGTTGCTATGAATCCTTCATTTGTCACTTAACAATGTGTCTTACAGATCACCCTACATCAGTGCATAGACCCTTTCCTCATTCTTTTTATATGGTCGTAGTGTACTCTCCTGGGGGGAGATACTCTAATTTACTCTCCTGGGGGGAGATACTCTAGCCAGTCCTCTGAATAAGTTTGACTGCATAGTGTCTAGTATGGAGAGGACTATCTTCAGGGTAGATCCTGACATATGGGATTGGTGAATCAAAAGGAGAATGCTTATATAATTTTGTTCAATTTTGCTGCTGTAATATAAGTTCTCTTTTTATGTTATATTTTCTATCAGGCCAGACTTGGGATTTTTCAACAAGCCAAGCTTTTGGTTCTATTCTCTGTCCACTGGTGCAGTGGCTGAATTTATCAGGTGTTCAGTTAAAGGGAAGATACATATGCATGGTTGATAGTTCAAGTTCTTATTTCTTGCAGGATTTTACTTTCTCTGTTGAGGTGGTTCCCACACTGTTGGGGCTTGAATATTGTATGTGAAAATCCACAGTTCCCAGAATGCACTGTCACCAGGGGACTGCTTGCCTTGGCACCTGCCTATAGCAGTTTTCTTATAGAGCTCAGGTGGTCCCAGATAGGCAGTTTACCTAAATATCTATTGCTTTAATTCCTGTTCAGATAATTTCTGAGTATTACAATTTATCTTGGATGTACAAAAATGGCACTTGGCTATGGAACATTTGGGGGAGTGGGTAATGAAGGGGACTAATATTTTGCCTTTATTATAGAATAGTTGAGAGTGGGGACACGCAGCAGAGAGGAATTTCTCTTCAATTTTTGCTCCTGTTGTTATTAATTTTTACATGATATTTTCTCTAGATTGTACCTGTTTTTTTCCAGATTCATGGATTGCCTGTTAGCCTATGTTTTGGTGATAATATTGTTTTTTAATTTAATTTAATTCTTTCTTATTCATTTATTTATTTTTTACTTTATTATGGCATTTATTATGTCACAATGCTATCATAAGCCATAAACCAATTTGGTCTGCTCAACCATGAATAAGAAGATAGCTTTTCTTTTTATTTAACAGCAATGGTTGCAAAACAAGTCACTCTACTATTGACATAGCCCTTTGTGTATTCTGAGAAATGAGCTATTTCTAACATGTTCTTTTTTTTTTTTATTATTAAATCATAGCTGTGTACATTAATGCAATCATGGGGCACCATACACTGGTTTTATATACCATTTGACATATTTTCATCACACTGGTTAACATAGCCTTCCTGGCATTTTCTTAGTTATAGTGTTAAGACATTTATATTCTATATTTTTTATCTCTTACTATTTTTTATTGGTATTTCA